>JAODAL010020041.1:0-70448 GCA_025379985.1 Phyllomedusa bahiana
ACGGTTTTTCGGAAAAATAGTGGTTTTTTCTTTACCTAGGCCATAGGTTCCAAACCCTGGAATACTTGCTCTTAAAATGTAGTAGTCTATTCTTGAACTAAACCATGGAGTTCCATACCTGGAATCCCTCCTCAGTGAACCTAGTGCTCTACTCTTGAAACAGATAATGGGATTTGACCCCTGGAATCCCTTCTTAATGGACCTAGTGCTCTACTCGAGATAATGGGGTCCAAGTCCTGGAATCCCTCCTCAGTGGACCTAGTGCTCTACTCTTGACATAATGGGGTCTGACCCCTGGAATCCCTGCTCAGTGGACCTAGTCCTCTATTCTTGAGATAGATAATGGGGTCTAACCCCTGGAATCCCTCCTCAGTGGACCTAGTCCTCTCTTCTTTAGATAGATAATGGGGTCTTACCCCTGGACTAACTCCTCAGTGGATATAGTGCTCTCTTCTTGGGATAGATAATGGGGTCCAACCCCTGAATCCTCCTCAGTGGACCTAGTCCTCTATTCTTAAAGCTAGATCACAGGGTCTGAACCCAGGAATCCCTGCTCAGAGGATCTAGTGGCCTTTTCTTGAGATAGAAAATGGTGTCCAACCCTTGGAATACCTGCTCAGTGGACCTAGTGGTATATTCTTTACCTAGGCCATAGGTTCCAAACACTGGAATACTTGCTCTTAAAATGTAGTAGTCTATTCTTGAACTAAACCATGGAGGTCCATACCTGGAATCCCTCCTCAGTGAACCTAGTGCTCTACTCTTGAAACAGATAATGGGGTTTGACCCCTGGAATCCCTTCTTAATGGACTTAGTGCTCTACTCCAAGTCCGGGAATCCCTCCTCAGTGGACCTAGTGCTCTACTCTTGAGATAATGGGGTCCAAGTCCGGGAATCCCTCCTCAGTGGACCTAGTGCTCTACTCTTGAGATAATGGGGTCCACCCCTGGAATCCCTCCTCAGTGGACCTAGTGCTCTACTCTTGAGATAGATAATGGTGTCCAACCCCTGGAATCCCTCCTCAGTGGACCTAGTCCTCTATTCTTAATATAGATAATGGTGTCCAACCCCTGGAATCCCTCCTCAGTGGACCTAGTCCTATATTCTTGAGATAGAACATGGTGTCCAACCCCTAGAATCCTTGCTCAGTGGACCTAATGCTCTATTTTTGAGATAGAAAATGGTGTCCAACCCTTGGAATACCTGCTCAGTGGACCTAATGCTCTATTCTTAAGATAGAAAATGGTGTCCAACCCCTAGAATCCTGGCTCAGTGGACCCAATGCTCTATTCTTGAGATAGAAAATGGTGGCCAACCCCTGGAATCCCTGCTCAGTGGACCTAGTGATATATCTTAGACATTAACCGTGGAGTCCCATCCCGGGAATGCTTACTAAGAGGACCTATTTGTCTATTCTTGAGCTAAACCATGAGATCCAACCCTTGGAATACCTGCTCTGAAGGCGTAGGGATCTTTTCTTGAACCAGGCCATGCAATAAGACTCCTGGAACACCTGCTCAGTGAACCTAGTGGGTCTATTCTTCAACCAGACCTTCTGGTCTGACACCTGGAATCCCCACACAGAGGACCTACTGGTCTATGCTTTAGCTAGATCATAGGGTCCGACCTGCTCAGAAGAACTAGTGATCTATTCTTGAGCTAGGCCATGGGGAATCTGACCCCTTGAGCATCTACCAATAAGCAGAAATAAAAGGGCAAGTAGTTAGAGAAACTGGAGGCGCCTACTCTTAACACCTGTTTAACAATTTAAGGGGCCGAGTAGTACTGCACTTCGGATTTTGGGTCAAAGTAAAAAATTAGTCAAATCTGGGCGCTTCAATTTGAGTATACAAGAATCAGTTTGTGTCAATTTTCACCAAAACAATTGTTCTAAGCGTTGGGGTTAGAGTTTTTACTATTTTGGAGAGGCTAAAGGGGTTGTCTCACTACATTGATTCCTCTCACCTCAATCCTGTTTTCTTGGTTTCATTTTGAATTCAGGGACGTGTTTACTGGCTTCTACTAGGCTGCAGTAGAAACCAGGTCTGTTTCTATAGCAACCAGTGCTGGCAGCCTATCAGGAGAGATCGAGCAGGTCTGTAGCTATAGCGACCAGCGCTGGCAGCCTATCAGTAGAGATCAAACAAGTCTGTAACTATAGCAACCAGCACTGGCAGCCTATCAGGAGAGCTAGAACAGGTCTGTAGCTATAGCAACCAGTGCTGGCAGCCTATCAGGAGAGCTCAAACAGGTCTGTAGCCATAGCGACCAGTGCTGGCAGCCTATCAGGAGAGCTCAAAAAGGTCTGTAACTATAGCAACCAGCGCTGGCAGCCTATCAGGAGAGCTCAAAAAGGTCTGTAACTATAGCAACCAGCGCTGGCAGCCTATCAGGAGAGATTGAACAGGTCTATAGCTATAGTGACCTGAGGAGCTGATGCAGCCCATACAAGAGGGGGTATCTCAGAATAGGTAGAACACTGTTAATGGACACATATTGTAAAGTGACTTGTTTTTGCAAGATTTTTAACATAAAAAGCAACGATCCCTGTAGTGAGACAACCCCTTTAACTTTCCTCTATGACAGTGTTTCTCAACTCCAGTCCTCAAGACCAACCAACAGGCCAAGTTTTCAGGATTTCCTCAGTATTGCACAGGTGCTAGCATTATGGTCAGTGCATTCTGTGGGAGATCCTGAAAACATGACCTGTTGCTGGGCCCGGAGGACTGGAGTTGAGAAACACTGCTCTATGAAGTGTTTTCGGGTCCCTTGGCACTCTTGTTCTGATGTTAATCCCGCTCCGACGTCACTTCCAGAACTGCCAAAGAGGTAAGTTAATACTTCCCAAACAGCAAAAAAATCTATCCTCAGCTTTGGGTTAGAAACAAAGTAAAATAAAAAAAAAAAAAATTAAGGTTTGAAATATCCTAATCCAGAATTTTTTTTATTTATTTATTTTTTTTACAAGTTTGGTCAAACCAATGTCGAACCCAAAACAGGAAATTCTAGTTACTAGCATTTTTTTTTTATATGCATCTATTAAAGGTAATTCCAGCAGGTAACATGCACACCCGGCTGATCTGAGCGTGCACGAGTATGAGGAAGACATGAGGAAAACCTCATATGAGGTGGACGGATTATGGTGAAATCCCTTGATGACTTCTATCCTCCATCTCCCCGAAAGCTCTCCATAGAGTTGAATGGAAACACATTGGCCGTGCTCAACCACAGCTCCATCACCAGACTCTTGAGTGGTGGGAACTGGGGTCCTTCATTCTTGTATTCATTAGGAGACCCAGCAGTTGGACCCCGACACATGTATAACCTATAGTCTGTGTAATGGCCTGGTATACCCCTTTAATTGATGTATATAGTATATGGTATAACACACCATAGACAACATCTCTATCCCTCTTATAGCAACAGGAGAACGTGATCTCCCTCCTCCACCACCAGAGCTGCAGGTCACCGTAAATTTACCCATTAAGTTAAATCAATGTAGATTAGTAACTTTCTCATAATAAAATTCCCTCGTTTATTAAATTGGCAAAAAAGTTAAGTATAAAAAAAAAAAAAAAAAAAAAAGGCTTTTGTTAATGATCCTCATTAAGTCTAAAAGTTTGCACAATGTTTTCCCTGCAGTCATTATATTAGTCATGATGAGGTTCCAGGGATGACTCATACAGTCTGTGACTAATTTTGGGTTCAAAAAACATACAAAATGCTGCAGCTAATCGATCAAGCCAAAGAGCAGGCAAATTACTGTGGTGCTTTATCATACAACGCTCAGTTATTATCAGTGCATCAGCGAGGGTAATAATCACACCGCAGAGTATAATCATGAGAGTGACGGCGCAGAGTGCAGCAGCTAATCACTGGTGTAGGAATAGAAGCTCCCATCTTCATACACAAAAGTAGTATTTCTTCTACATAAAGTGCAGCATTATAGCAGTTATATTCTTGTACATATGGGGCAGTATTATAGCAGTTATATTCTTGTACATATGTGGCAGTAATATAGCAGTTATATTCTTGTACATAGGAGCAGTATTATATCAGTTATATTCTTGTACATACGAGGCAGTATTATAGTAGTTATTTTCTTGTACATAGGAGCAGTATTATAGCAGTTATATTGTTGTACATTGGGGGCAGTATTATAGTAGTTATATTCTTGTACATAGGGTCAGTATTATAGTAGTTATATTCTTGTACATAGGAGACAGTATTATAGCAGTAATATTATTGTACATCGGAGCAGTATTATAGTAGTTATATTCTTGCACATATAGGACAGTATTATAGTAGTTATATTCTAGCACATTGAGGTCAGTATTATAGTCGTTATATTCTTGTACATAGGGGACAGTATTATAGCAGTTATATTCTTGTACATAGGGAGCAGTATTATAGTAGTTATATTCTTGTACATAGGGGCAGTATTATAGCAGTTTTATTCTTGACTATTAGGGGCAGTATTATAGTAGTTATATTCTTGAACATAGGGGGCAGTGTTATAGTAGTTATATTCTTGCACATAGGGGCAGTATTATAATAGTTATATTCTTGTACATAGGGAGCAGTATATATAGTTATATTTCTTGTACATAGGGAGCAGTTAGTATAGTAGTTATATCTTGTACATAGGGAGCAGTATTATAGTAGTTATATTCTTGTACATAGGAGGCAGTATTATAGTGGTTATATTCTTGTACATAGGAGCAGTATTATAGTAGTTATATTCTTGTACATAGGGGGCAGTATTATAGTGGTTATATTCTTGTACATAGGGGGCAGTATTATAGTAGTTATATTCTTGTACATAGGAGCAGTATTATAGTAGTTATATTCTTGTACATAGGGGCAGTATTATAGTAGTTATATTCTTGTACATAGGAGCAGTATTATAGTAGTTATATTCTTGTACATAAGGGGCAGTATTATAGTAGTTATATTCTTGTACATAGGGCAGTATTATAGCAGTTATATTCTTGTACATAGGAGCAGTATTATAGTAGTTATATTCTTGTACATAGGGGGCAGTATTATAGTGGTTATATTCTTGTACATAGGGGGCAGTATTATAGTGGTTATATTCTTGTACATAGGGGGGCAGTATTATAGTGGTTATATTCTTGTACATAGGGGGCTGTATAATAGTTATATTCTCACACATAAGGGACAATTTATAGTAGTTATATTCTTGTACATAGGGGCAGTATTATAGTAGTTATATTCTTGTACATAGGGGGCAGTATTATGGAGAGCCTTGTATGTCAGTATTAGTAGCTTGGACTGAATTCGCTGGGCATTGGGCGGCCAGGGAGGAGATTGTCTGAGGGGAGAGGCAGGGATGGAATGAGTATTAGATGGATAAGATGGGCAGTGGAGTTGAGGATGGATGAAGAGAAGCAAGAGTGCTAAGTGGGAGGCCACAGCAAAGAGTGTTGCAGTAATCCAGATTAGACGAGGATGGCATGAACAAGCAAGTTTGTGGAGTCAAAGTCAAGAAAGGAGCATATTCGGGAAATATTTTTCAGGTAGAGGCGTCAGTCGGAGAGTCAAGGTTTATCCCAAGGCAGCAGACCTGTGCTGCTGGGTAAAGCATGAAGTCATTGACTGATGAGATCTGATGTAGAGGTGGAGTGGGTTGGAAAAAAATGATGAACTGAGTTTTCTCCATGTTGAGTATGAGAAAGCAGGAAGAGAAGGAGGAGGATATAGACAATAGAAATTCTGGGATCCCAGAAAGAAATAAGTTGCCATCTGGGCCAGGGATGTAGATTTGAGGGTCATCAGCATACAAGTGGTGCTGGACGCCATGTGATGCTCAGAATTCACCCAGACCAAAGGTATAGAGAAAGAAGAGTAGTGGGCTCAGGACTGATCTTTGGGGGACCCCAACAGAAAGAGTGCAAGGTGAAAAGGTGGAGTGACGTTGAACATCTGATCAGAAATCCAAGAGGCCATAAAAGAAAAACTCAAGTCAATGATGCTGAGAGAAGAGAGTAGTGGGTGATCAACTGTATCAAAGGCAGAGGACAGGTCTAGGTGGTCTTGTTGTGGTCAACAAGTCGTTGTCAACTTTAGTTAGGGCAGTTTCGGTAGAGTGACGGGGTCGGAAACCAGGCTGCAGCAGGTCGAGAAGCAAGAAAATTGAGAGGCCAGTTCATAGTAGAGGTGCCGTTTGTGAAGTTTCGAAGCAAATGGTAGTAGAGAGATGGGGCGATAGATAAAGAGAATGGGTGGAGATGACTCCTTGAGGATAGTTTGACTGTTGCATATTTGAAGAAGGAGGTGAAGATGCCAGAGCTGAGCGATAGGTTGAATATATGGGTTAGGTTGGGGATGATTTGGGGTGGCATTGGGTCGAGTTTACAGGTAGTGACGTGGGAGTTGGAGAGTATAGTGGAAATGTTGTCATGAGTAATGGTGGCAAAGCGAGTTGTAGGAGAAGAGCATCATGCAGATGTATAGACAGGTTGTGTAGACTGTAGGTGGAAACTCTC
Organism: Phyllomedusa bahiana; assembly: GCA_025379985.1. Taxonomy (NCBI): domain Eukaryota; kingdom Metazoa; phylum Chordata; class Amphibia; order Anura; family Hylidae; genus Phyllomedusa; species Phyllomedusa bahiana. The sequence continues at coordinate 6,510 of JAODAL010020041.1, forward strand.
CAATGTTGTCAATCTTGCTTTTGAGGTGTGTGGCAAAATCTCCAACGGAGAGAGGAGGAAGCGGGAGCGGAGAGAGGAGGAAGCGGAGAGAGGAGGAAGAGGGGCGGAGAGAGGAGGAAGAGGGGGCGGAGGAGGAGGAAGAGAGGGGGCGGAGGAGGAGGAAGAGAGGGGGCGGAGGAGGAGGAAGAGGGAGCGGAGAGAGGAGGCACCGGGAGCGGAGGAGGGAATTGAAGGTGTGGAAAAGTTAGGGTAATGAGATGGAGAAGAACCTACAGGTGATTACTTTACCATCCTCATTAATATTAATTGGTTATGCAGCGCCCCTCTCTTCCACCCGACATCAGGAGAGACGCTACTGCTTGTGCGGCGGGACATTTGCCGAGACAACTGCTCAATGCTCTATATGGATCGTACACAAGTCCTGGTCACATCAGAAGGACGTGCACATGATCCACACTGAGAACTGGACGTATAATTTTGTAATATTACCCATAAACTATCAGTGAAGGCATCTGTGCCGTTTGTGCCTTGACTTATAAGGGCAATGTATAGTAATGAGGCAGGATAAACATTTTCTGGGAAGCACGACCCATAATTGCTCTCATTAAGCAAGGAATTCGTCTGTGATCACAGGACTCTCTCGGTTTCTACGCGGAGGGCAGGAAGGAGAGAAGAAGTGGTGAGACATTTGTTTCTGCTCGATCATTGTTCGACTGTTAAGGAACTTGGCTGAACAGGAAAACAGAAGTAACGAGGCTTCCTGTCTAACGACTTATATCGGGGTTGGCAAATAAGATGCCGCCAACTCATTTGTATAAGCAAACAGTCTGAAGGGGAAGAGAAGAGCTGCACTACCGAAATCCACCTGGTACCCAAGAAGACCTGCAGCCCAAGAAACAAGTCCAACTCTTGGCCACTAGACAGGCAGGGGCGTAGCTAAAGGGGGTGCAGAGGTAGCAGTCGCTACCGGGCCCTGAAACCTGAGGGAGCCCAAAAGTCCTCCTGACACAATAGACAATACCAGCATTGTAACTGTCACATGGTAGCTGGGGGCCCATTGCACTTTTTGCACTAGAGCCCCGGAGCTTCAAGGTTTGCCTCTGTAGACAGGTTTTTGTTTTGTAGAGGCCAAATAGGAGTCGGTGTCAGCTACTGGTGATCATCCTCACCACATCATTATACAGACCCAGAGCCTTATGTATGAAAACGGTTGAGGTCTAAGACGGTCTTTGTTGCCCATAGCAACCAACCATAGCCCATAGCAACCAGAGCCAATAGCAAGCAACCAGAGCTCAGCTTACATTTTTCCACAGCACTATATGACATGAAAGATGAGCTCTGATTGGTTGCTATTTGGAAAAAAGAGTCTTAAAGTATGTTCACATGCCACATCCAAAAAGCTTCCCAAACGCTCCCAGATCATTTTCATCGATTTCCATGGTAGTTCACACCACGCGTTTTGGACGCAGTTTTGTCACGCGCTTTATGCTCTTCTTTGGACCCTGTTTTGAGAGCATTTCCATATCCAAAAAGCTTACCAAACTTTCCCAGATCTTTTTCATTGATTCCTATATAAAACCACTTTATAGTTCACACTACGCATTTTGGACAGTTTTCTCACGCGTTTCCCGCTCTTCTTTGGACATTGCTCTGAGCACTGAAGAGAGGTGTCATGTCAATGCATGAAGCGTTTACAACACTGAAGATCCTCGTAGGAATCAATGGAGAGCTTCAAAACCTCGACGTGGTTTTTGGTGCAGTTGTGGTCGCGGTTTGTAAAGCTGTAATGTTGTAGGCTGGACAAGATAAGAGCCCGGCACAAAACGCGCCTCAGAAACAGTATCAAAATCTCTTCTAAAGAAGCGAGTTTCAGATGAGGTTTCAATGCTGTTCTGGGCGCTGAGAAATCAGTGTCCAAATCAGCCGTGTGAACAAACCCCTACAGCTAGATGGTGTTCATACATAAGGCCCCAGAGTGTATGGCTCAATGGTCCAAACTCTAGAAGCACAAGGTCTTGTGAACTGTGTGCGACCAAATGAGATGGCACTGAGGGTTCAGGGGTGAAAGTTGAGTTTCTTCATCTGGGCTGGAGTCCTCTCATGACTTTTGGGTGACGTAGCCCTATAGGACCCCGATCAAGATCTCTGTAGACCACCAGAAAAACAGGGCTTCAAACCAGGCTCAAAATGATTCTATAATACAGCCATATACTGCCAAACAGGCTCAGAGTGACCCGCAGGGGAAAACCCATGGTTGGCCCTTGGGCATGGTGGGTTCCTAAGAATGGCAGGCCTGGGGCTGCTTTTAGGGAGAAAAGCAGAGAAAGATGTAGAGGGAAATTCATGTAGCAGTCGGGTGGGCTACCCAGAGAGAAATGGGTCCGCGGTCGGGCCCCCTGGGGGACGGGTCTAAACTCAGAATTTCGGAAGTTCTCAGGTATGAGTATTGTGTAATGTAGCCTTAGATACACATGGTCTATGGACAGTATCACACATGAGCGACACAGGCATAAGAGCTTGGAAGACCAAGGCTTAGATACACAGCAGCAGCAAGCTGTATCTACCAATACGATTAGATACACAGTCTCAGCAAACCGTGCTATCCAATCAGCATTCCACATGATGAGCTTAGATACATTGGATTAGAGGACAGTTTCAGACACGATGCCCCTTCAGAGCAGTGCACTGTATCGGTGAATATTTTACAATGAAATCCAATAACAGTAGATAAAGGGTGATGTGAATATTGTACTTCGAACACTTTGATACACTAAAGGTGTTGTCTCACCATGCTGTTACACAGAGCTACAGGCAGCTTCAGACTCACACGTCTGGTCAGGCTGTGGGTGGTTCTGTAGCAGTGAAAGGATACTTCTCTCCTCTGTAACTAGCTGAGCAAAAGGTAAACAATCTAATCTTGTCAGACATAAAAGACTCTGCCCTGTCCAACCATGGTGACATCACTCCCTGCTCTAGGTCTAATCAGAAAAGGAGCTATGGATGGTAATTTAGACAGTTGTGTGCACTCAGAGCAGACAAAATCTCTTATCTTCTATGGCAATATTACAATGTATTTAGTAAAAGTCTTCATTTACTGTTCCCTACATGTTGAGTGTAGTCTTTATTTACTGTTCCCTACATGTTGAAAGCAAATCATTGAAGACTACACTCAACATGTAGGGAACAGTAAATAAAGACTTTTACTAATTACATTGTAATATTGCCATGGTCAGGAGATAAGAGATTTTGTCTGCTCTGAGTGCACACAAGCAGCTCTAGATTACTGTCCATAGCGCCTTTTCTGATTGGATAGAGAGCAGGGAGTGTCTAGCAGAGCTGAGTTTGTCATTTGTTACAATTTTGTGTCTTCAAGGGGTTTTTGCACTACAATGATTTGCTTTCAACATGTAGGAAACAGTAAATGCAGTACAAAAACCCCTTGAAGACACAAAATGGTAATAAATGACAAACTCAGCTCTGCTAGACACTCCCTGCTCTCTGTCTAATCAGAAAAGGAGCTATGAACAGTAATCTAGACACTTGTGTGCACTCAGAGCAGACAAAATCTCTTATCTTCTATGGCAATATTACAATGTATTTAGTAAAAGTCTTCATTTACTGTTTCCTACATGTTGAGTGTAGTCTTCCTTTACTGTTCCCTACATGTTGAAAGCAAATCATTGTAGTGCAAAAACCCCTTGAAGACACAAAATGGTAACAAATGACAAACTCAGCTCTGCTAGACTTATAGTCAAACTACCTGTAAAAGTATTACAGCTAAAGCAACCTAAAAAGTATTCACCATTAAAGGGGTTGTCTCACTACATTGATTCATCTCACCTCAGTCCTGTTTTCTTGGTTTCCTTTTGAATTCAGGGGTGTGTTTAATGACTTCTACTAGGCTGCAGTAGAAGCCAGGTCTGTAGCTATAGCAACCAGTGCTGGCAGCCTATCAGGAGAGATGAAACAGGTCTGTAGCTATAGCAACCAGCGCTGGCAGCCAATCAGGAGACATTGAACAGGTCTGTAGCTATAGCAACCAGTGTTGGCAGCCTATCATGAGAGATAGCACAGGTCTGTAGCTATAGCAACCAATGCTGACAGCCTATCATAAGTGATCAAAGAGGTCTGTAGCTATAGCAACAAGCGCTGGCAGCCAATCAGGAGAGATCAAACAGGTCTGTAGCTATAGCAACCAGTGCTGGCAGCCTATCAGGAGAGAATGAACAGGTCTGTAGCTATAACAACCAGTTCTGGCAGCCTATTAGGAGAGACTGAACAGGTCTGTAGCTATAACGAGCTGAGGAGCTGATGCAGCCCATACAAGAGGGGATATCTAGGAATAGGTAGGACACTGTTAATAATAATCTTTATTTATATAGCGCCAACAAATTTCGCAGCACTTTACAATCTAGAGGTTATAATTACAGACAAAAAACAGACATTACACAGTGAAGCTACTTACAGGTGAGACACAAGGTGTGAGGGCCCTAATGGACACATATTGCAAAGTGACTTATTTTTGCAAGATCTCCAGCATAAAAAGCAGCAATTCTTGTAGTGAGACAACCCCTGTAAGGGTCAATGTACTTTGTTTATTAATACTTCTATTTTTCAAAAGTATTAGTTTTTTTGGTGTGTCCCCCCCCCCCCCCCCCCTCTTATTCAGTGACCTGCAGGGTGCAAAACCTTGTTCTCAAAATCCTCCCAATCACCACGGTCCTAAATAAGCAGAGCCAGGTCAGCGTGGAACATTTCCAAAACCCAGCAAAGTTTGACAAAATTTGCAAGCGGCTCAGGCGTTCGGTGCCAAGGACACGGAGAGACAAGAGGATCGGTGTCAGTGAGCTGCAAGCTTTACACAAAGACAAGAAAATGCTGCTTGGAAATCAGCCATCTCAGCAAGGCAATAACGGGGCTGGAGAGGGGCGGACGCATGCCAGACGGATTTGGCACCAATTTGATCTACCAGAGGCCGGGAGAAAATTTAGACAGATCACCCAATAAAAAAATGATTCAGTGCGTCGCAGGCAGAGCGCAGCGCGGCGTCCGTGGTGCAGGCAGATAAGGGACGCTATCTGTCAGATGTCTGCGAGATCACCGGGGAGCGATACCTATCACAAATGCTTTACAAATCACTCCTGTTGTTCAAGGCGGCATGGCGGAAAGAGGAAATATAACTCTGCTATCTGCAATATTTCACAAAAAGTCACGGCTGAAGATATTGACAGGAAAAAAATATAAAAATTTATTTTTCTTTTTTTAAAAAAAGGGATTTTGAAAGCGTTTCAGCATTTGATATCTTGTTCTAATGTCCCTTAAGAGATCCTGTAGCCGAAAATGATAATCACTGCCGGATTGTGCTCAGCAGGTCCACAAATCACCCGCCCAAAAACCCGCCACAGCCCTGCAACACTCAGCGGCGGGAGGCTTAGTTTTTTTCTGCATTGGACAATTTTTTTTTTTCCCTTTATTCAAAGTAGAACAAGAAAGTAACAAATGAAACAAAACATTAAAAAAAAAATGTAACAAATGAAACACAATGACTGGAAAGACTAAGGGCCATATGCATGAAAAGTGTCTAGGTCTAAGACTTTCCTTGTTGCCTATAGCAACCAATCACAGCTCCCCCCTTTAATTTCATATAGTGCCCTGAAAAAAATGAAAGGGGCGCTCTGATTGGTTGCTATATGCTCTAATTGGTTGTTATGGGCAATAAAGAAAGTCTTAGAACAACACATTTTTTAGACATTTCCCCCTAAATGATTTACCTGTCAGTAAAGAGCCAAATTAACAGTGGCAAAACATCCAGCAGCCAAATGGCTACACATCAGACAAAGGAGACAAAAAATATAACATGTTATATCCCTACTTCATTGCCTTAATAGTGATTATAGTAGCTATATTCTTGTAAATAGGGGGCAGTATTATAGTAGTTATATACTTGTACATAGGGGGCAGTATTATAGTAGTATTGTACATAGGGGGCAGTATTATAGTAGTTATATTCTTGTACATAGGGGGCAGTATTATACATAGGGGGCAGTATTATAGTAGTATTGTACATAGGAGGCAGTATTATAGTAGTTATATTCTTGTACATAGGAGCAGTATTATAGTAGTTATATTCTTGTACATAGGGGGCAGTATTATAGTAGTTATATTGTTGTACATAGGGGGCAGTATTATAGTAGTTATATTCTTGTACATAGGGGGCAGTATTATAGTAGTTATATTCTTGTACATAGGGGCAGTATTATAGTAGTTATATTCTTGTACATAGGGGGCAGTATTATAGTAGTTATATTCTTGTAAAAAGGGGGCAGTATTATAGTAGTTATATTCTTGTACATAGCAGGCAGTATTATAGTAGTTTTATTCGTGTAAATATGCAGCAGTATTATAGTAGTTATATTCTTGTACATAGGGTCAGTATTATAGTAGTTATATTCTTGTACATAGGAGCAGTATTATAGTAGTTATATTCTTGTACATAGGGGGCAGTATTATAGTAGTTATATTCTTGTACATAGTGGGCAGTATTATAGTAGTTATATTCTTGTACATAGGGGCAGTATTATAGTAGTTATATTCTTGTACATAGGAGCAGTATTATAGTAGTTATATTCTTGTACATAGGAGCAGTATTATAGTAGTTATATTCTTGTTCATAGGGGGCAGTATTATAGTAGTTATATTCTTGTACATAGGGGCAGTATTATAGTAGTTATATTCTTGTTCATAGGGGGCAGTATTATAGTAGTTATATTCTTGTTCATAGGAGGCAGTATTATAGTAGTTATATTCTTGTACATAGGGGGCAATATTATAGTAATTATATTCTTGTACATAGGAGGCAGTATTATAGTAGTTATATTCTTGTACATAGGAGCAGTATTATAGTAGTTATATTCTTATACATAGAGGGCAGTATTATAGTAGTTATATTCTTGTACATAAGCGGCAGTATTATAGTAGTTATATTCTTGTACATAGGGGGCAGTATTATAGTAGTTATATTCTTGTAAATAAGAGGCAGTATTATAGTAGTTATATTCTTGTAAATAAGAGGCAGTATTATAGTAGTTATATTCTTGGACATAGGGGCAGTATTATAGTAGTTATATTCTTTTACATAGGGGCAGTATTATAGCAGTTATATTCTTGTTCATAGGGGGCAGTATAATAGCAGTTATATTATTGTACATAGGAGCAGAATTATAGCAGTTATATTCTTGTTCATAGGGGGGAAGTATTATAGTAGTTATATTCTTGTACATAGGAGCAGTATTATAGCAGTTATATTCTTGTACATAGGAGCAGTATTATAGTAGTTATATTCTTGTACATAGGGGCAGTATTATAGTAGTTATATTCTTGTACATAGGGGGCAGTATTATAGCAGTTATATTCTTGTACATAGGGGCAGTATTATAGCAGTTATATTCTTGTACATAGAGGGCAGTATTATAGTAGTTATATTCTTGTACATAGGAGCAGTATTATAGCAGTTATATTCTTGTTCATAGGGGGCAGTATTATAGCAGTTATATTCTTGTTCATAGGGGGCAGTATTATAGCAGTTATATTCTTGTACATAGGAGCAGTATTATAGCAGTTATATTCTTGTACATAGGGGCAGTATTATAATAGTTGTATTCTTTTACATAGGGGCAGTATAATAGTAGTTATATTCTTGTAAATAGGGGCAGTATTATAGTAGTTATATTCTTGTAAATAGGGGCAGTATTATAGTAGTTATATTCTTTTATATTTTGCCAGTATTATAATAATTATACTAACAATAAGCTCAGAGTAAAGCAGTCTACACGGAATATATAACATTTTTGTTCCATCCTCAGGAAGACATTAAGAGAATAAGTATCTCTTTAGCTAAACCTACTTTGTGATTACAGATTATGCACTATTACTCTCTCCAGTGCCAGATGACCACCCGCCTGACCATATTAGACTTGCATTCGGCTGTGATCATGTGTCCCAGGACCTTAGTTACAGATAAACTTTTTTTGGTTTCTCAGCATGAACAGAAACTCGGGAAGAGAATTTGTTCAGACTTATAAAGAGTGTTCCCAACTTTGGTATTTGCGACATATCCACCGGGATTACCATAAGAGATCCCAGCTCTCAGACCCTTACCTATGTGGCGTATAGGGGTCCTCTGATCTACTTGTCACATGACATCTTCAACATGAGAATGCATAGGTAAAGGTCTATTTCTTTTCATGGTTCCCTCCACTCACTTCTATGGGAGTTCCAGTAACATCTGGGCATGGCACAAGGTTAATTTCTTAAAGGGGTTTTGCCACGATGTAATATTGACGTGGGATTCTCCAAAATGGGTATTTAATCACTTTTCTAAATATATGCGATTACAAAAAGTGAAGCCTGTGAGAGCTACAGCTTTCTTTATATGCCCTTAGTTTCCTGACAGTTTACATTAGACAAGACCAGGACATTGACAAGAGCTGATCTGGCCGCGCTTGCGTGTTTGCACTTCTTATCTGAAGACAGGGAACATGAAGGAGCTTGCAAGGGGCTGGAGAGAAAAGTGCAGTGTATGAGGCTGTCTGCTGTATAGAGAATCCACTGGTTGTAACGGAATTATTTGAGTCAACATTGCAGACGCTCCCTGCTCCCTGGCTCTCTCTCAGCCCACCTCCGTCTCCCCCGTGACTCAGCATGCTGAGTTAATCTCTCCTGAGCAGATAAGAGGTAAGTAACTCACTTCCTGGCAAAACCTCTTTAACTCTCAGAATAGTTAATAGTGCCTGGCCACATCTCCATCTATTCTCTGTCTGGAGACTGTGATTGTCACAGGTCAGGGGACCCCTAGTATTCTCTACATAGGTGAAGGTCCCAGAGTCAGGATCCTTATCCGGAAATCCCTAAAGAAGCATTTATGCTATTTATCATATATGAAAAAAACTTTGAGATTCTTAGTTCACATGTTTTTGATAAACAAATGCTTAAGCCGCCCACGGCTTACAACGTGATCTCAGGTCGGTATTGCCCTTTTTGCAGTGGTGTGCCACTGGTAATTATATATATATATATATATATATATATATATATATATATATATATATATATATATTCCGCAACCTTGACAGTGGCACCCGGGTTCACAGTGTGTTTTTTCAGAAATGTTTTTTGTGCAGAACCATGCGTTGTATTTGGCGTATATTGCTTTTAATCTATATAGGGAGGAAGGGATGCCTCCATTTTGGTTTCCTGCACCACGCCCACTTTCACAGGCTGTTATATAAATGCAGCTTGCAAGGTTGATGTTTTTTTATTTATTTCTCTCTGGATAATGGAGGTCGGTTGACCCAATGAGAAGTCTGAATTTGGCTCTATTGAGAGGTAAAGATAGCGTAGGACTGCCCGACCTGAGATCATGTTGTAAGTTCGTGGGTGGCTTAAGCATTTTTTGATCAAAAACATGTGAACTAAGAATCTCAAAGTTTTTTTCAAGGATCCTTATCCTTCACAATTTTCCTTGTGGATGCGCCAATATTTTTAAAGGTGGGACTACCCCTTTAAGAGAGAGCAGGAGGGGAATATAGAAGAAGCGGCTTCTCTGGGTTATATAACATTTTTAGGCAAAACACCTAATTTTGCAATAATAAAGACAATTTTCGCTCTTGTTTTTGGGCCCGGCACTTATCCCCTGTGTGTACATCCAGCCTCCAGAATGTGTGCCGTCCTGAAAAACAGCTTACATGAATTGTCAAATTAAAACCACGTCCTCTGTGTTACTCAATGACTCAATTTACGAGCGCACACTGCGCCGGCAGAACCAAATTGAATCTGAAAGGCGAAGTAGAACAGGAAATCCTAGGTGGCAAACACGTTATTATCTCTTTAGGAAGCGCACGGCGCGGCGCGGTCCCATCATCACTTGTGCAACATCTAAAAACAATTCAAGGATTTCATCTTTGGATACACTCACTGGAACAGCTTGTACCTGGGTCTATGTATTAAGGGGTCGGGTCACCACAGAATCATAGCTGAAAGAAGACCCATTATCTTACCAAACATCCAGTGACTTTGTAATTACTTTGTTTTCCTTATACTATACTTGTCTTATACTCCAGCCACATCCAGAGCTGCACCAAGACCATTATTTATCTTTTTATCTTGAGCTACAACATGCCTTATATACCAGTCACATCCAGAGCTGCACCAGGACTTCTCCTGCCTCTAGGATTTATCTTCTTCTCTTAAGCTGCATCACACGTTCTACTCCAATCACATCCAGAGCTGCATCAAGATTTATCCTGGCTCTAGTATTTATCTACTTATCCTGAGCTGCATCATGCCTTATAGTGCAGTTACATGCAGAGCAGCACCGATATTTCTCTTCTTATTTTTGCTGTGTATCACTTTATACTTCAATCACGTCCAGAGCTGCACCAGGACTTCTCCTGGCTTCAGTATTTATCTGCTTCTTTTAAGTTGCATCACACCTTCTATTCCAATCACATCCAAATCTGCATCAAGACTTCTCCTGGCTTGTGCTGGCTCTAGTATTTTACTTATCTCTAGCTGAATCATGCCTTATAGCGCAGTCACATGCAGAGCAGCACCGATATTTATCTTCTTATTTTTGCTGTGTCTCACTTTATACTTCAATCACATCCAGAACTGCACCAAGACTTCTCCTGGCTTCAGTATTTATCTACTTCTTTTAAGCTGCATCACACCTTCTACTCCAATCACATCTAGAGCTGCATCAAGACTTCTCCTGGCTCTAGCATTTATCTACTTCTCTTGAGCTGCATCATGTCTTATAGTGCAATCACATGCAGAACAGCACTAATATTTATCTTCTTATCTTTGTTGGGTCTCACGTTATACTCCAATCACATCCAGAGCTGCACCAAGACTTCTCCTGTCTCGAGTATTTGTCTACTTATCTTAGATGCATCACACCTTATGCTACAGGTCACATCCAGAGCTGCACCAAGACTTCTCTCGGCTTATGCTGGCTCTAATATTAATCTACTTATCTTAGCTGCATTTCACCTTATACTCCACTCACATCCAGAGCTGCAGTAATAATCCTACCAACGTGCTGAGCTTTTATACACAGCAGTCCCATCTCTATCTAAACAAATTTTGATAAATCCAGTCTCACACTTAGAGCTGCACTCAGAATTCTGGCAATATTGAGCTGGATCAGGTCATACAGTGCTTCACTGTCATTCAGAGCTGCATTCATAATTCTACCAACTCAGGTCTATTTTGCACTTAACTAATTAGCATAGCTTATAATTACCTCAAATCAAGAGTTTCCAGATCATGTATTGCAGCAAGTCTGCTTTCATTATTCTATATATTATTCTATATCTTCATACCTAACCTGAGCCACATCACGCCTTCTACTCCATTCACACCCAAAGCTGTAGTCAATTCTACCAGCATGTGCTGAGCATTTATAAACCCAGCAATCCCATCTCCAACTATACACAATTACATAAAATCATTCTGCCGGCATGGAGTTACATCACGTCATACAATACTTACATTCAGAGCTGCATTCATAATTCTACTGGTTCATGCTTATCTTGCACTTATCGATCTATCTCAAGCTTTATCATACCTTATAATTCAGTCAAGAGCTGCATCTAGAATCGTGCTGATCTTTCTCATATCTTATATTGCATAACGTCTCAGACACAGAGAACTGTATCCAGAATATTACTGGTTCATACCTATTTTGCACTTATCTTGAGCTGCATTAGGTCGTGTACTCCAATCACACCCACAGCTGCAGTCAGAACTCTACCTGCATGAGTTGAGCTTTTACAAATCAGGTAGTGCTTTCTCCAACTATAAAAATTTGGATACAATTAGTCTCACACCTAAAGCTGCTCTTAGAACTCTGTTAGCATTGAGTTGCATCTGGTCATACACAACTCACAATTAGAGCTGCATTCATAAAACTACTGGTTCATGCCTATCTTGCACTAATCTTGAACTACATCAGGTCTTACACTCCACTCACATCCAGAGCTGTATTCTGAATACTACTGGTTCATGCCTATCTTGCTCTTAGCGTGAACTGCATCATGTCTTATACTCTAGTCACATCCAGAGCTGCAGGCAGAATTCTACCAGCATGAGCTGAGCTTTTACAAATACAGTAGTCCCATCTCCAACTAGAGAAACTGGTATAAACACACACCCAGAGCTGCACTCAGAATTCTGCTGGCATCGAGTTACAACAGGTCATACACCACTCACATGTAGAGCTGCATTCATAATTCTACCAGTTCAGGCCTATCTTGCACTTATCTTGAGTTCCATCATACCTGTCAGTCACATCCAGAGCTGCATTTAGAATTTTCTTGGTGTCTGCCGATCTTTCACTAGTGCACATCTTGTATTGCACCAAGTCTCAGACACATCTAAAGCTGCACCAAGACTTCTGCTGGCTTGTGCCAATTATAGTGCTTATCTATTTATCTTGAGATGCATCATGCCTATACTCCAGTCACATCAAGAGCTCCTAGCGAGACTTCTTCTGGTGTGTGCCGACTCTAGTACTTATCTACCCATCTTAAGCAGCATCATGAACTATACTCCAGTCACATCCAGAACTGTATCAAGGCTTCTGATGCTTTGCTTCTATTCTAGTACTTATCTTGAGCACATCATGCCTTATACTCCAGTCACATCCAGAGCTGTAGCAAGATTTCTGATGCTTTGCGTCTATTCTACTACTCATCTTGAGCTGCATTATACTCCAGTCACATCCAGAGCTGCAGCGAGACTTCTTCTGGTATGTGCCGACTCTAGTACTTATCTACCCATCTTAAGCAGCATCATGAATTATACTCCAGTTACATCCAGAGCTGTAGCAAGGCTTCTGATGCTTTTCTTCTATTCTAGTACTGATCTTGAACTGCATCATGCCTTATACTCCAGTCACATCCAGAGCTGTAGCGAGGCTTCTGATGCTTTGCTTCTATTCTAGTACTTATCTTGAGCTGCATCACACCTTATACTCCAGTCACATCCAGAGCTGTATCAAAGCTCCTGATGCTGTGATTCTATTCCAGTACTTATCTTGAGCTGTATCATGTCTTATACTCTAGTCACATCTAGAGCTGCATTCAGAATATTACTCACATTAAACATGAGCCTTATCACTACATTGTTACTGCATAGCAGTTTCTTGCTCGGGCAAAATAGATTGTAAGGGGTCTATGGATCCATATTATACGTCCACTGAGCAGCTCAGGCACTTGGGTCCCTTTATTGTATAAAGCAATGAAAAAAAAACCAAAAAACCTGATAAATATTTAAAAATAAATGAATTTAAAAACTGTTAAAAAATATTTAAAAAAAGTGATAACTTGAGATGAAACAGACAGGCGCCTATTTCATACCAACCAGCCGTTCCAGATCCAGTGGGACAGTCCTGTATTTTGGGCCCTGTCGTGGACGGCCTGGCCCATCCCCAGATTGTTACCAGGTCTATGTCCCCAGGATGCAGTTACAGTTGAGGACAATGGTGGAGCAGGGAGCCGTCAGCAACCATTGCAATTGGTGGCTGTGAGCAAGTAGGCAAGATGACATTGGTGCCAGATACCGGCCGGCACTGGGGTCCCATTCAGGGGTCTTGTAACCAATAGGATGCCGGCACCAGCTGATACGATGCAGCGACGTCCGTGCAATGATGCAAACCGCAGGAGCTGGAGACTCCTTGCCTCTGTTCATCATTGCAGTGGTGGTGGGGGATCATTCAATTTAGAAAAAAATGAAGTGGGGTCATCAATTTTTGGGGTCACTGATCAAAGGCGTAACTAGAATTCATAGGGCCCCTAGCAAAATGAGACGGGGCCCCCAACACCTTATGACAAGAAAAAGAACCCGCAACATACCCTATTTCCCGGACCGACCAAAACACAGGTATTTTGTCTTTTTTTGGCACGCAGGGGGGCGGCTTTTCTCCGGAGTCTGCAGATTCAAGCCGCCCCCTCCCCCCCCTTCTCACCCATATGTTCTGCCCGAAAACCGGCAGAAGAATGAACATGTTCTATGTTTTTCGGACCGCCGTCGGTGTAAAAACCGTCCGGCAGAAAGTCCGGGTTTTAGAGAAGGAAAATAAGGAAAAAAATTGGAAACAACAATTTCAGGCTGAACTGTAGTTCTTATTGGCACCAATTTGGGATATCTGTGACTTTGTGTTCACTTTTTCTTCCAATTCTTTGTGGAAGGGAAATAACCACCAAAAAATCCACAATTTTAGCATTTGGAATTTCTCCAATGTTCAGTGCACAGGATACCTGAGGTTATATTTGAATAGGTCGGACTTTGATCAGGGGCGTAACTTTGGTTCAAAAAGTGGGGGACGACGACCAATTTTCCCTCTCGCCTTTTCAATCGCCTTCCCTTTCACTTCCCCTCCCTTCCCTTCTCTCTATTCCTCTCCCTGCAGTGAAGCGGCCCCTCTAACCTAGCTAGGCGGTCTGAGGGAGTGCTGTGAGCTCCCCCAGCGGGTCCGGGCAGAGTCCTTATGGCAAACACTTTTGGTGCAATCCGTTATGAGTGGCTCTCTAATTACGGAAGTTTAGAACCAGACTGGGACTAAAAAGCAGCCCTGGCAATGAAACCGAACCACTTATAATATTTCCCCCTGTACATGGAAATAAAAACGTGCAATACAGAAAATTTCGCTTAACTCCTCCCATCCCCATCACTACTCCATTAAATTTGTTATACACACACAACATAATGAGGAAAATAAAATAACCCAATCTAACTGTACCAATAGATATCACTTATGTCACATACTGTACCCCAAAATGGATTTTATTGCATTCCATATACCAGACATGAATTATGTTACACATGGTAGCCACAGAAATTACATTACTAACTGCGCCTTAGAAATGAATTGCACATTGTACATTGTACTCCCTGGGCCCCAAAAATGTATTATATTACACACTGAAACCTAGAAATGAATTACATTACACATTGTACCCCAGAGATTACATTACACACCATACCCCAGAGATTACTACATTACACGCTTTACACCAGAGACTACATTACACACCGTACCCCAGAGATTACTACATTACACACCATACCCCAGAGATTACATTACACATTGTACCCCAGAGATTACATTACACATTGTATCCCAGAGATTAGTTTACACACTGTACCCCAGATATTACTGCATTATTCACCGTACCCCAGAGATTACATTACACAATGTACAACAGAGATTATTACACCATACCCCAGAGATTACATTACTCACTGTACCCCAGAGATTACATTACCCACTGTACCCCAGATAACTGCATTATTCACCGTACACCAGAGATTACATTACACACTGTACAACAGATTATTTTACTCCGTACCCCAGAGATTATTACATTACACACTCTACCCCAGAGACTACATTAGACAAGGTAACCCGGAAATTGTGTGTTTATATACATATACTGAACACAGACACACTACACACTTATGGTGTTTTCACATGACAGTTTATTGGCAATGGCAGGGTCGTTTGCTTGTTGGAAATTCGATGCTTACAAATGCAGAATGCCGATGAGCAAACGACCCAGACTGCCTAAGGAAGATTTCTGCCTCCTATCCTTTAGTGCTGTTAGTGCAGAAAATGCCTCGAAGAATACAGTACTTTGCAGGCGCTGACAGTTCGCGCTGAAAATACTCAAATAAAATCAGTGGTATCTAAACAATGACACTGATTTTACGTAGGGTATAATGTAAATCAGTTTCCTGCTGGATTGGACACAGGTTCTGAAGCAGATCCAGCACCGAATACACCCCAGAATCAGCATTCATATCTTTTGCATGAATGTACCCTTAAGGTATGTTCACACGGCAGATAGCCGGGCATACTGTACACTCTTCTATATGCTGGGTGTTTTAGAAGTATGTGCTGGCCAGTGCACACTTCTAAAATGCTGCGGGGCCGGCCCCATTCACTTTAATTTTCCACGGCGCGTAAGTGCAGGGAAGAAGTGACATGGCTAGACACATGGCTGTACAGTATATAAACATCTCACATATACAGTACATACCCTACTCACATGCACACACATGCCCTTATCCCCTCCTTACCTGTCTCCTGTAGTCTGGTGTAGTTGGCATTCGGCAAGAGCTTCCCTTCTTCTCTGATGAGGGCTGAGAATAGGGGAAGTGGTATACAATGAAAGGGAAAGATGCAGCCCCAGATCCAGAGTGTGCTGGACCATGAACAGCGCTTTGATTGGTGAAGCAGCCCCTGCTGAATCCTGCTCTACCAATCAGCGCTGTTCTCACTCTGCACTGACACTTGAGGCTGCTACTTAGGCCATGTTCACACGGCTTAAAATGGGCCGTATTTCGGTCCGTAATTACGCGCCGACGTGCGCCAATTACGGGCCGAAAACGGCCCATTCATTACGGTGATTCACAGTTCTCATAGAGAACTATGGATTACGTCTCCTCTCCCCGCCTGGCGAAGCCGCCGGGCGGGGAGATAATTGACATGTCACTTTCTCGCGGCGTATACGCGCCGCTAGCGGGGATTGTCTATGGTCCGGAGAAGTGCCGCCCCCCCCCCGCTCCCTCCTCCACTCCCGCCCCGCCCCCGTCCACACGGCGTAATTGCCGGGCGTAATTACGTCCCGCAATTAAGCCGTGTGAACATGGCCTTACTCTGTCCCCCCAGATGCACAGAAATATAGGAGGCAAAGGGTTAACGTCTTCCTCCTCTGTGCTCTGCTCTCCCCAATTACCGTATTCTCATGCTTTCATATGGATTATTTTTTATTGAAGTGGCTAAAAAGTGTGTGTGGGGGGGGGGGGGTACCGCCCCCCACCCAGAAAAAAGTGGGGGGGACCAGTCCCCTCCGTACCCCCCTAAAGTTACACCTATGACTTTGATGAACGCGCAGATAACAATGATGTGTAACTTTTTTATTTTTGTATTCGTAAAATGGCAAGAGGAGAGGCCGAAATTTTTTTTTATATTTTTTATTAAACTTTTTTTTTTTTTTTTTTTAAATAACTTCAGCACTTAGTCCCCCTGGGGTAGATGAGCAGGATACCTTGTCCTATAGGAGCACGCGGCCGCAACCTCTAAAGTGGGGAACAGTAGGGATCCATTTCCAGCTGTTAGCGCTGGTTGCCAGCTATACTGAACAGCTGCTGCCTGTGGAGTGGCCTCATCGCATGAGTCCGCGCCATATGTTAGTTGGACGTTATAATAAATATATATATATATTATATATATATATATATTAATATATATATATATATAATATATATATATATATATATCTATCATACATGCCAACTCTCCCGTTTTTGGCGGGGGGGTCCCGCTATTTGGGGTCCCCTCCCGCCCTCCCAGGGGAGTTGGCATTCCTCCCGCTGCCAGCAGCCGGCGGGGGCCCTTTAAATGGCCGCAGCGACAGAGTAGCGCTAGTGCGCTACTCTGGCGCCGCCGGGCCGCTCCTACAGGCGGGTGAAGCGGCCGCTGCGCCCGCTTCACCCGCCCGGAGTCTCGCTGTGCAGGGAGGAGGCAGGAGGGATCGCTCCCTCCTCCCTCTGTATGTCCGGCGCCGGTGTGTGCGCCGCACATACAGGTCAGCGGCGCAGGGGGAAGTGACGCGCAGCTGCAGGGGATTGACACGCGGCTGCTCTCACTTCCCCCTGCGCCGCTGAGGAGATCGTCCGGAGCGGCCGTGCTGCACGAGCCTGGTGAGGTAAGTGGATTTTATTATTTTATTTTTATTAGCTATATGGGGGGCTCTGCCTGGCAACAATGGGGGCACTACCTGGCAACAGAGGGGCCATCTACCTGGCAACAATGGGGGCACTACCTGGCAACAGAGGGGGCATCTACGTGGCAACAGAGGGGGCATCTACGTGGCAACAGAGGGGCATCTACCTGCCAACAGAGGGGACATCTACCTGCCAACAGAGGGGGCACTACCTGGCAAACAATGAGGGCACTACCTGGCTAACAAAGGGGGGGCACCTACCTGGCTACAGAGGCGGCATCTACTTGGCTACAAGGGGGCATCTACCTGCCTGTAAGAGGCACTACCTGCTTATGGGGGGTTACTACCTGGCTATAAGGGCATCTACCTGGCTTTCTTCCAAAGCCGTTATGCAGTTAGGTGGAGTGGGTGTGACTTTTTGAAGGGGTGTGGCATACCAACAAGATGGGCGTGTCCATGTAAATTTTTGCCGCGGCGCGCGCCGCCGTCTACAATCTCCTGCTTTTTCATTTTCAAAAGTTGGCAACTATGATATATATATATATATATATATATATATATATATATATATATATATATATATATATATATATATATATATATATAAATGTAATGTCAGCTTTGGATGAGCTAGCTCTGGGAACTCTGCAGGGACTTAGAAACACAGTATGGGTAACATGTAGGTGGAGAGCAGTGGAAAACTCAAATTTAGGGGAGGCAATAAATAGTTCCTAGTTAGGGAGTACTGCTAATCCTGGTGGGCTGGAGCTGGATTGCATTACCCTGCAGGTCTGTACAGTGACTGAGATAGTGGGACCTGGGTTATAAGACAGATTGGGGCCATTCTAAGAGCATTGCCCATCCCTATAGCCACAACAATGCAAAGAGGAGGTCTGGAAAAAGGCCTTTGTGAGGCTTGGTGGTGCCACTAGAATGAGACTGTCAGACAAATGGAAGAAATAGACATACAGTTGTGATCGGTGACCCAGGCAATGCTCAGAAGAGGGACATAAAACAGACTTAAAGGGGTTGTCTCACTACATTGATTCGTCCCGTTTTCTTGGTTTCATTTTGAATTCAGGGACGTGTTTACTGGCTTCTATTAGGCTGCAGTAGAAGCCAGGTCTGTAGCTATAGCAACCAGTGCTGGCAGCCTATCAGGAGAGATCGGACAGGTCTGTAGCTATAGTGACCAGTGCTGGCAGCCTATCAGGAGACATTGAACAGGTCTGTAGCTATAGTGACCAGTGCTGGCAGCCTATCAGGAGAGATGGAACAGGTCTGTAGCTATAGTGACCAGTGCTGGCAGCCTATCAGGAGAGATTGAACAGGTCTGTAGCTATAGTGACCAGTGCTGGCAGCCTATCAGGAGAGATTGAACAGGTCTGTAGCTATAGTGACCAGTGCTGGCAGCCTATCAGGAGAGATCGAACAGGTCTGTAGCTATAGCAACCAGTGCTGGCAGCCTATCAGGAGAGATCAAACAGGTCTGTAGCTATAGCGACCTGAGGAGCTGATGCAGCTCATACAAGAGGGGATATCTAGGATTAGGTAGGACACTGTTAATGTTATATGTTACAAAGTGACTTGTTTTTGTAAGATCTTTAACATAAAAAGCAGCATTCCCTGTAGTGAGACAACCCCTTTAATATTCTTATATTCCTGTTTGTACTGTATTGGTAGAATTTTCTCTTAACAGTGCCACCTAGTGTGAAAGAAACCATGAATGGTAACTATACACTGCGACTATGGCATAAAGTGAAATAATCCAACGGATGTCATGAAAAGATTTGAGTTATTTATGCTCATTTCATAAAATATTTTTGCATTTTAATTTTTTTTTTTTTTGCGATTATAAATTTTGGGAAAACTGTCTTTTCAGCAAGTCAGTGACAATTGAGTACAACTAAGGTGAATGCATATATTTGCATAAAGGTCAATTAAAAACAAATAAAAAGAGGGGGAAGAAAAATTACTTAATTATTTAACATTATTAGAATTTTAAATAAAATCAGAAGCTATTCCCATTATTATTGTAAAAGAGCCGGGATCAGCACTTTAGAGGGCACAAATATGATAGGTTGGGAACCAAGGGGTTAAACGCATCAAGTTCCCTTATTTCCTCTGGGTCCTGTGATAAACAGTAATTTTCAAACTCCAGTTGCCTAGAGAGGGAAAACCAAACTTACTGTCCCCACGGAGAGATTGTGCCGCATTCACAGAGGCTTCCTATATTTTATAGCTATAATCTATCAGAGTGGAGTCAATTGCAAACATCCCCAGTCTGACGTGCCGGCTGTAATTATTCAAGCTCGGTCCTTCTGAGCGTATAAGAGGCGCAACCACCAATCTAGGGGATTTTTTTTTATTATTATAAATTCAAATCGCAAAGAACATAAGTTGTGACAAGAAGAATAAGAAAGAAAAATTACTTTATCCAAAAAGTAAGAATTCAGAAAATGATAAAAAACATAAAAAGAGGTCATAAAATTATTCTGAAACATAAAATATCATCTTATTTACATCAGACAGAGACTGGATTTTGTTAGAATAGTGGGTAAAGCTTGTAACGTCATTTAGTGGATCCCAAAAATAATCAGCCAATCTTTAGCGGTCTACTAACAAAAAATATAATTACTATAATACTGCTCCTATGTACAAGAATATAACTACTATAATACTGCACCTATGTACAGGAATATAACTACTATAATACTGCCTCTATGTACAAGAATATAACCACTATAATACTGCCCCCTATGTACAAGAATATAACTACTATAATACTGCCCCTATGTACAAGAAATAATTACTATAATACTGCCCTCTATGTACAAGAATATAACTACTATAATACTGCCTCCTATGTACAAGAATATAACTACTATAATACTGCCCCCTATGTAAAGGAATATAACTATTATAACACTGCCCTCTGTGTACAAGAATATAACTAATATAATACTGCTCCTATGTACAAGAATCTAATTACTATAATACTGCCCTCTATGTACAAGAATATAACTACTATAATACTGCCCTCTATGTACAAGAATATAACTACTATAATACTGTCTCCTCTGCACAAGAATATAACTACTATAATACTGCTCCTATGTACAAGAATATAACTACTATAATACTGCCCCCTATGTACAAGAATATAACTACTATAATACTGTCTCCTATGCACAAGAATATAACTACTATAATACTGCCCTTTATGTACAAGAATATAACTATTTATAATACTGCTCCCTATGTACAAGAATATAACTACTATATATACGTCTCCTATGCAAAAGGGAATATAACTATTATAATCACTGCTCCTATGTACAAGAATATAACTACTATAATACTGCTCCCTATGTACAAGAATCTAATTACTATAATACTGCTCCTATGTACAAGAATATAACTACTATAATACTGCCCTCTATGTACAAGACTATAAATACTATAATACTGCCTCCTATGCACAAGAATATGACTACTATAATATGTCCTATGTACAAGAATATAACTACTATAATACTGCCTCCTATGTACAAGAGATAACTACTATAATACTGCCCTATGCACAAAATATAACTACTATATATACTGCCCCCTATGTACAAGAATATAACTACTATAATACTGCTCCTATGTACAAGAATATAACTACTATATACTGCTCCTATGTACAAGAATATAAACTACATATATACTGTCTCTAGGCACAAGTATAACTACTATACTGCCACCTATGGTACAAGATATACTACTTATACTGTCCTATGTAAGATTCCTAAATACTGCTAGTCAAGAATTAAACTTTATGTTCCTTGCACAAAAATAAATATAATATGCCCCATGTACAAGAATATAACTACTATATACGCCCCTATGTACAGAATAACACTATAAACTGCCCTTATGGCAAGAATATTACTATATACTGCTCCTATGTACAAGATAATATAAATAGCTCCATGTACAGAAGACACTATAATTTGTCCCCTAGACAGAATATAACTCAAATTTGTCCTAGTCAAATAACTCTATATTTGTCCTATGTCAAAATTAACATATAATAGCCTCCTTTAAAGATATAATACTATATACTGCCCCATTACAATACTACTATAATATGCCCCCTAGTCAATATACTATATACTGCCCTATGTATAATACTGCCCTATGTACAAAATACCACATAAACTGCCCCCCTATGAAGATATAACTACTTAATAGCCTATGTACACAATATACTACTATAATACTGCCCATGTACAAGATAAACCACTATATACGCCTCTAGTACAAGAATATACTACTTAATATGCCCCCATTACAATATATATATAATTGCCCCTATTACAGAATAAACTACATAATACTGTCCCTTGTACAGAATTAACTATACGTACTCCGTTTTGTTCGGCTATATAGGAACTTTCACAATCACTGATTATAGATCTCTGTAGTTCAGGACGCCCGTCTCCGCCTTGGGCCTCCATCACTTTAGGGTCAGGTGATCCCAGCAGGTTTATGTTGTTCGGTGATTTAGCGCCGCAGGATTTACATTAATATCTAGACGTGAATTTATTTTATCTCTAAAATAAAACACTTGATGATAAAACTCCTCTCTCTGACATTTAGGATTCTCAGGATCTGACATACACATAGAATGTGGGTCCCTTAATATGCGAGAAGAGCAAGACACACCGGGGTGGGTGGGGGGGGTGGAGAGGGGTGGGAGGTGAAGGGAGACGGGTGAGGGGTGAAGGGAGTGGGGGGAGAGGTAAAGGGAGAGGGGAGAGGGGTGAAGGGAGAGGGGAGAGGGGTGAAGGGAGAGGGGCGAGGCTCCTCCAGAGTGAATCCTCTGCAGACCGTATAGAGCGCGAAAATCTGCAGCAACAAATCAATGTTGTATTGTGCAGATTCTGGTGCAAGTTTGTTGCAGATCTCATTGTGGAATATGTTAATATAAATAAATGTACAAAATAATAGGACTTGTGTTCCCGCAGTAAAATGAGCATCAACTGCAGACACAAGGTACATTTATAAATGCGCCAATGTGTAGGAAAACAAGGCTGGTCCCATTTTTGGGCACTTGACAGCCGCACCCCTGTAGCCACAGGCTTGTATGCAAAGTCTGCGGTCACACGGTGCAGAGAATTTGGGCCGTATGTATGAAAACTGTCTAAGCTTAAAGAGAACCTGTCCCATAGATTATGCCCCCCTTGCTGAGGACAGCACAAGCCAGTGTCAGACCTGCTGTTTCCAGCGCTGTGTCCCTTATTCTGTAAGATGCTGGAGTTTTAGAGCATTTAATGCTCAAATCTTATTCATAAGCTGGTGTTAGCCCCACCCATCAAAGGCTAGCCCCGCCCACTGACAGTTATTCACATGTTTTTACCTAATCAGAGCTCATAGTAACCAGTCAGAGCCCATAGCCACCAACCAGAGGCCACAACAACCAGAGCTCATAGCAACCAGAGTCCATAGCCACCAATCAGAGCCCATAGCCACCATCAAGCTCGTGTAACACTCAGAGCCAAACAACCAATCATCAAGCCCATAACAACCAACCAGAGCCACAGCCACCAACCAGAGCCACAGCGACCAATCAGAGCCATAGCCACCAACCAGAGCCCCTCGCCACCAATCAGAGCCATAGCCACAACCAGAGCCCACAGCCACCAACCAGAGCCCACAGCCACCAACCAGAGCCCACAGCCACCAACCAGACCCCACAGCACAACCAACCAGAGGCCCATAGCGACCAATCAGAGCCCAAAGCCACCATCAGCCCATAGCCACCAATCAGAGCCATGCCACCATCAAGCATACCACCAATCAGAGCTCATAGCCACCAGCAAGCTCAAGCCACATCAGACTCATAGCCACCAATCAGAGCCCATAGCCAACCAGAGCTCATAGCACCAATCAGGCTCATAGCCACAGAGTCCATAGCCCCAAGCCATCACCAGAGTCATAGCACCCAGTCCTAGCAACCAATCAGAGCTCAACTTTCATTTAATATAGTGCTCTGGGAAAATGAAAACTGTGTTCTGATTGGTCGCTACGGGCTCCAATTGGTCGCTACGGGCAACAAAGACAGTGTTACTGTCTTTTAACAAACTTTTACTTTAAACCGCCAACTTCTACTTGTAAATAGTCAGCACACTTCTCGTCTGAAATACTCTGTGCCCCTGTGGCAATTCTTTCCACTAGTAACAGAAGATATTAACTTCAGACTGTTCAGCCCACCGCAGTCACCTGTTTGGGATTTATGGGAATTTACCCTTGACAGCAATGTTTCCCCTTGCAATACTGAGGAAATCCTAAAAACCTGACCTGTTAGTGGTTTTGAGACTGGAGTTGAGAAACACTGCACTAGAAGAAAACATTCAGACTGTTCAGAAATCCTGCAGTCGACTTGGTTTGGGATTTACTGGGAATTTTAACCTGTTGATAAAACCATAACAAAACCTTGCACTAATTTGCCTAAATGGTGCCAATTTCTGCCTGCTTTGAACATACCCTAAAGGTAGCGTCACATTGATGTTTTTGACACTTTGAATCTGACGTGGATTTAGCACCGAAACAGAGTCCAAAACAGACCGTAATCCAACTACTGTTTCCAATGGAGACACAGAGCCGCAGCGCACACCACCCTGATTTGCCACGGCGCTGTGTCATGTCGATTCTTGAGGTGGTGTCCGCGCTGAATTTACCCATATAAATCAGTGGAGAGCAGAGAAACAGCGTCCAATCCACATTCAAATAATTTTGATGCTGATTTGACGGAGATCAGTGTCCAAATAGTTTGCAATTAGCAGCCGGACTCCACTTCTGAAACAGCGCTGAAAACGGCGTAAAAGCCACCGCTGCTGCGTTTACTGGCGCGGATTAAAGACGTGGATTCCACACTGGGAAACAGCTGTGTGAGCGTAACCTAAGGGGCCATTTACACAGCACAGACCAAATACCGGTCAGAAAATCCCAAAAACCGGGCAGAAGAATGAAAAGGTTCAATGTTTTTCGGACCGCCGGAGGTGTAAAAGACCGTTCGGTGGAAAATCCGTGCGGATGGGACCGCTGCACGGATTTTCCATTAAGGTCTGTTTTAAAGTCTGTAAATCCGGCTGAAAAACGTGCGGTTTTCCGTCTGACAGTTTTTCTGCCCGAAAGTCGTTCTACAAGCACAATCTTTCACATAGCCTTATGGAATCTCTACATGTCCTCATCACACTATGACACTTAGAAAATAAACACTCTACTAGTTGTCTCCTAAAATACTCTGTGCTCCTGGCGACACTGCTGCTTTCACTTTCCCTTATTATGTAGGTATATATTTTATTACAATGTTTCTGATGCTACCTTGAGCTCTACAGCAAGCTAATGCACGAATCCCCCAATATTGTAACTGTATATTCTTGTACCCCCACATAGAGGGACACCTCCTGCCACAGGGGAGGACTGGCCCACAGGGTTGGAATGGAAACCGCTGGTGGTCCCCCTGTTATAGTGGGACCCTTGACATTGTGGATCCCTGGGTATGGCAGGCATGGGGCTGCTTTTTAGGAAGAAAAGAGGCAAAAATTAAGTCATGTGCAGTAGCTGTAGGGTGGCCCCCCCCTAAGAGGCAGCTCCACTGCTGGGCCCCCCCCTAAGAGGCAGCTCCACTGCTGGGCCCCCCCCCCCTAAGAGGCAGCTCCACTGCTGGGCCCCCCCTAAGAGGCAGCTCCACTGCTGGGCCCCCAAAGAGGCAGCTCCACCGCTGGCCCACCCCTAAGAGGCAGCTCCACCGCTGGGGCCCCCCCCCTAAGAGGCAGCTCCACCGCTGGGGCCTCCCCCCTAAGAGGCAGCTCCACCGCTGGGGCCCCCCCCTAAGAGGCAGCTCCACTGCTGGGCCCCCTAAGAGGCAGCTCCACCGCTGGGCCAGAAGCAACCATGTTTGACACTGCCCTGCCACCCTATCCCCTTATAACTTCTCACCCCCTAGATTACTATAGCCTGCACCCGATCATAGCAGCACACAGAGAACTCACCATGCTGGCGCTCCTCTCCCTGATGATGCAGGTGTGCTCTGCTGGGCGACTATAGTGGGAACCTCTAACACAGATCAACAGACTCAGACCCCAGAGAGTTCATTTTCAGGTGAACCCAGCCCCAAATTAAAAAGTCCCCTTGGAGCAGAGCAGCAGCTTGTGAGCAGCGCTCCTCCGCACAGGTGATTAGCAGCTGCAGAGAGGAAGCCTGTGATTAGGCTTCATCACTGAATGCATGGACTCCTACCCTCATCATCATACAGCCGGCTTCACCACATTGCGACAAAGTGTGTCCGGGACCGTGCCAACATGGAGATAACCGTGCTGTGCCGGAAATATCAAGCACCACCACATGCGACAAAGTGTGTCCGGGACCGCGCCAACATGGAGATAACCGTGCTGTGCCGGAAATATCAAGCGCCACCACATGCAGATAATCGTGCAACCATTAACAAGTGAACCGCCTGTGGCCAAAAGTGAAAACCACATTGACTTCTGGGGGCCATGGAGTCAGATGGCAGCAACATACATGCAGCAGACAACACCATCATGCACTGCAGCCAATAGCCAACGTACTGTGCCGGAAATATCAAGCGCCACCACATGCGACAAAATGTGTCCGGAAATGCGCCAACATGGAGATAACCGTGCTGTGCCGAAAATATTAAGCACCACCACGTCGTTGTAATGGGCGAAGGCCACACTACGTTGATGGTGGGTATTTAGCATGTGCAACATGAACACTCCTGCCATGTGCACCCAATGTATCCGCAGGATTAAAGCGTCCGATAGAGGTCAAAAATGAGTTTCTTTGGCCTACGCAGGAAGTTTCTGGGCTACGAACGGGACTGTAGATTTGTTCTTAACTTGAATTTGTATGTAAGTCGGAACAGGCAGATTTATTAAATGTAACTCCAGCACTAAAGGTTTGTTTAAGTTTTGGATAGTGCAGGGAAGGGTTTTTACATTTGTTTTGCTGTCTGTGTCCTTGTTAAGAAGATTTCACCTCATTTTCACCTCATGTGCTGCTGTGGCATGCTGGAACATTCTACAGCTACTATCTGCTGTGGAATATGGAACTACAAGTGCCAGCACGCCCCATAAGTCTTCATTTGTAACTAGGGGACAGATGTAAGTTGGAATGGTGAAAGTCGGGGACTGGCTGTATATGTCTGTGTACTGCAAAAAATTTAAAATAGCGCAAGAGCCTTCATCATTCTATACAAGGCATAAATATATGTACACATGATCAGGGCTGCCATCAGTCATCTATTAACTGTTTCAGGGTCCCATTCAGCCAAATCAGATGGGGCCCCCACCCATAACTAATTCCTATTCTTTAACATATCAGTGGGCCCCTTTTTGATTAGGCCCCCTGACAGAAGTACTGCCCCTGTATGTTAGGCTCGGTTCACAGCAGGTTAATCCACCAGTGTGACATGCACATTTTTCTATGCATATACATGGACTTCTATGGCTGCACTTGTCGCCACAGTATATGTCTGTGATAACAGTTACATGACCTTACGTTATGTATTTTTTTTTTTTTTTTTGGTCAGTTGAAAGACCTGCTCTTTTTCCAAGTTGTCCAAAAACATATACGTTACAGTGTATGCCAATGGAAAATGTGCACGAGTCTGTGTGGCCACATTTTGTATCAGTCATAGAAATATAAGCAAAGCTGTCCAAACAAATTTTGGGGAGAACAGGTGACAGCGAATAGAGAAGCGAGTAAAAAAAAAAAAAAAAATGGACGGCAAGCACCTGCGCAAAGAAAAACGTATGCGTTAACATGTGCCTCATAGAGGTGGATGGATATGAAACATACATTGGCACAGTGTCCGTTTTTACACTTTCCGTCAAATAAGGTTTAATTTTAACAGATGAAAGACGCAGGACACTGCACTTTTTCAAGTATATACTACAAAAAGTAAAAAAAAGTATATACTACAGTGTACGTGCCCATGTTGTAAATGTATAGGCTGGTATCCGATATAAACAAACCTACCCAATCAAAATTACAGAGGAAAACTGCTGACAGCCAATAGAAAAGCAAGTTAAAAACTAAATAAATAATAATGGATGTCAAATGTCAACTCAAAACAGTGCACGTTTGGTCAACGTTTACATAACATATACGTTAAACGGATGCAAAATGTGCACTGTGTTTGACGTATGGTCAAACGCAGTGTTCACCAAGGCTCATAACGCATGCATTTTGTACTATGGTCAAAAGTGATGTGAACCGAGCCTTAAAGAGGTCGTCTCACTATAGACAATGATGGCCATGAGATAGGTGGTCGGGACTCTCCCATAGACATGAATGGGAGTTCCAAATATAGCCAAGCGGCAATGCTCAGCTGTAATCGGAAGCCCCATTTGTATGGGAGAGTCCCGGCCACGTCTCCATTCAGATCAAAGAGGTTTCAGGGCTCATTTAGGAAATAGGTGCGGGTCCCAGAGGTAGGGGGTAAAGGCTGGATGAACCCTCTCTCTGGATATCTGTGCAGGGGCTTTGGATAACACACATGTCGTTTGATAGATGTGGCTGTAAATCTAGGGCTACAAGTAAATGGTGAGAAACTGAAAACAGAGAATACAAAGAAGAAAAAGTTACAGAACTTCCAACACAACACGAAAGCTTTATATACAGGAAACTGCTAAACACGAGACAAGGAAGAGACTCCCTGCCGACCAATCACAGGGGAACATTAGACTGAGAAATAATGTGATTATCGCAACAAATCCAGCATTTATAGGGTTTTGGTGACACATACAGTGGGGAAAATAAGTATTTGATACACTGACGATTTTGCAAGTTTTCCCTCCTACAAAGAAGGGAGAGGTCTGTGATTTTTATCATTCACTTCAACTGTGAGAGACACAATCTAAAAAAAATCCAGAAAATCCCATTGTATGATTTTTAAATAATTAATTTGCATTTTATTGAATGAAATAAGTATTTGATCCCCAACCAGCGAGAATTCTGTCTCTCACAGACTTGTTAGTTTTTCTTTAAGAAGCCTCCTACTCTGTACTCATTACCTGCATTAATTCTTCCTGTTTGAACCCGTTACCTGTATAAAGGACACCTGTCCACACAATCAATCACTCTCCAACCTCTCCACCGTGGCCAAGACCAAAGAGCTGTCTAAGGACACCAGGGACAAAACTGTAAACCTGCACAAGGCTGGGAAGGGCTACAGGACAACAGGCAGCAGCTTGGTGAGAAGGCAACAACTGTTGGAGCAATTATTAGAGAATGGAAGAAACACCAGATGACGGGCAGTCTTCCTCAGTCTGGGGCTACTGCAAGATCTCTCCTCGTGGGGTAAGGAGGATTCTGAGGAAGGTCAGGGATCAGCCCAGAACTACATGGAAGGACCTGGTCAATGACCTGAATAGAGCTGGGACCAGAGTCTCACAGATTACCGTTAGTAACACACTGCACCATCATGGATTAAAATCCTGCAGGTCAGCAAGGTCCCCCTGCTTATGCCAGCACATGTCCAGGCCCGTTAGAAGTTCACCAATGACCATCTGGATGACCTTCTCCCACCTCCTCTGGATCATGTGATCAGGTGAGACCAAAATAGAACTTTACACTCAAAAGTCCACTCGCTCTGTTTGGAGGTAGAAAAAGGACGAGTAAAACTCCAAGAAAACAGTCCCATCCGTGAAGCAAGGGGGTTGGAAAAATCATAATTTGGGAGGGGGGGGCTTTTCTTTAAAGGGGACAGGATGAAAGCACTGTATTGAAAGGAGGATGGATCGGGCCATGTATCGGGAGACTTTGGCCAACAACCTCCTTCCCTCAGTAAGAGCATTGAAGACAGGTCAGGGCTGGGTCTTCCAGTAGGACAATGACACGAAACACACAGCCAGGGTAATTAAGGAGCGGCTCCAGGTCCTGGAGTGGCCTTGCCAGTCTGAACTCAATGGAAAATCTCTACAGGGAACTGAAACTCAATGTAGCCCAGCAACAGCCCCAAAACCTGAAAGATCTGGAGAAGATGTGTATGGAGGAGGGGGCCACAATCCCTGCTGCAGGGTGTGCAAACCTGGTCAAGAACTACAGGAAACGTCCGACCTCTGTAATTACAAACAAAGGTTTCTGTACCAAATATTAAGTTTTTTTTTTCTATTGTATCAAATACTTATTTCATGCAATAAAATGCAAATTAATTGTTTAAGTGTATCAAATGTCCCCACTGTATAATAACACAAAAACCCATAGGCCGTAGGTTACATGAGATATCGCACCACACGGATTAGGGTAATGTCATTACATTGACAAGACCCCAGACGTAGGGCAGGTTTACTTATACAAAAGTCACAGAGATGATAATGTGATGAAGGCCGCTGTACCTCCTCCAGCAAATTACCTGAGAACATATGCTGATACATGCAATAAAGGTGTGTCCCCACAGCACAGGACAAACACCGGTTGGTTTATCCGACCGGTATTTGTCTGGTTTTTGGGCCGTGCACACGGCTGCGGGGGGGGGGGGGGGGGGGGGGGTGCGGCTTTTCTCCACGATTAGCGGAGAAAAGAGCTTCCCGCCTTCATATTCACTTGTTCATATTCCGCCCGAAAACCGAAGAGAAGAATGGATAAGCACAATGTTTTTCGGGCAGCCGGCAGTTTGAAAAACCGCCAGGCGGAAAACCCATGCGGTAGGGACTGCCGCACGGGTTTGCCATAGCGGCTCATGTAAAAGTTTGCGGCCAGTGTTTCAGACGGTTTGCAAAACCGTAAACCGTCTGAAAAACCGTCCGCAATCCGGTGATGTGGGGACAAGGCCTTACTCAGGATTAGATATGTATGTACATAGTGATTGCACCAGCAAAATAGTGAGCGGAACTCTGGAGTATAATACAAAGGGTGTAATCAGGGTTTAGTACAGGAAAGTAATGTATGTAAAACGTGGGCTGCACCAGCAGAATAGTGAGTGCGGCTCTGGAGGATAACACAGGATGTAACTCAGGATCAGTACAGGATAAGTAAAGTATGTACATAGTGACTGCACCAGCAGAATAGTGAGTGCAGCTCTGGAGTATAATACAGGATGTAAATCAGGCTCAGTACAGGATAAGTAATGTTGTTTCACAGTGACTGCACCAGCAGAATAGTTGAGGCAGCTTGGAGTATAATAAGTGATTAATCTCAGGATCAGTACAGGATAAGTAATGTCTATTCACAGTGACTGCACCAGCAGAATAGTGAGCGCAGCTCTGGAGGATAATACAGGATGTAACACGGATCAGTACAGGATAAGTAATGTATGTACACAGTGACTGCACCAGCAGAATAGTGAGTGCAGCTCTGGAGGATAATACAGGAGTAACTAGGATCAGTACAGGGTAAGTAATGTATGTACAGTGACTGCACCAGCGAATAGTGAGTGCAGCTCTGGAGATAATACAGGATGTAACTCAGGATCAGTACAGGATAAGTAATGTATGCACACAGTGACTGCACCAGCAGAATAGTGAGTGCAGCTCTGGAGTATAATACAGGATTTTAACTCAGGATCAGTACAGGATCGTAATGTATGCACACAGTGACTGCCCCAGCAGAATAGTGAGTGCAGCTCGGGGAGTTATAATCCCAGGAGTAACTCAGGATCAGTACAGGATAAGTAATGTATGCACACAGTGACTGCACCAGCAGAATAGTGAGTGCAGCTCTGGAGTATAATACAGGATTAAAACTCAGGATCAGTACAGGATAAGTATGTATGTACACAGTAACTACACCAGCAGAATGTGAGTGCAGCTCGGAGTATAATACAGGATGTAACTGAAGATCAGTACAGGATAAGTAATGTATGTACACAGTGCGGGCACCAGCAGAATAGCGAGTGCGCTCTGGAGTATAATACAGGATGTAACTCAGGGATCAGTACAGGATAAGTAATGTATGTACAGTGACTGCACAGCAAAATTAGCGAGTGCAGCTCTGGAGTATAATCAGGTTTGTAACTCAGGGTCAGTACAGGATAAGTAATGTATTTTCACAGTTGGAATGCACCAGCAGAATAGTGAGAGCAGCTCGGGAAAGGATAATACAGGATGTAACTCAGGATCAGTACAGGATAAGTAATGTATGTACAGTGACTACACCAGCGAATAGTGAGTGCAGCTCTGGAGGATAATACAGGATTAACTCTGGAGGATCAGTACAGGATAAGAAAATGTATTTTACAGTGAATGCACCAGCAGAATAGGGGGAGTGCAGCTCTGGGGATAGTACAGGATAAGTAATGTAGTACACAGTGACTGCACCAGCAGAATAGTGAGTGCAGCTCTGGAGGATAATACAGGATGTAACTCAGGGTCAGTACAGGATAAGTAATGTATGTACAGAGACTACTCCAGCAAAAAAGTGAGTGCAGCTCTGGAGGATAATAAAGGATAAGTAATGTCATGTATGTACACAGTGACTCACTTTTTAGTATAGATTATTTCTATATCTGTACAATGGTGTTCTAAGTTGAAAATGCAATGAAAGTTAAAGTTTAGTGATGTCATATTCTTTATAGTAGTAATAATAATCAGGTAAGTATAATATGTATCAAAGCCACGATCATACAAAACCAATTCCACTGGATGAAGCACTGCATCTGAATGTCCGACACCCATCACCCAGAGAAGTTCTCTACTCCAAAACAAGCCACAGAACCCATCAAACCCTACCTTAAACAGGGCCGGGGAGGCCTGGCCACAGACAGACCTGTATGGGGCCATATGTTTCAATTAGCAATATATTTTAAGACCAACTTCTCTTATCAGTGGGACAAAAACTCAGATTTGCACAATGCAACTCCCAAAAGATGCCCCCAAACGTCCAAAGATTTGTGACTCGACGATTTGACAGATACTGCAGCGAGGCCGTGAAGGGGACATAGAGTTCTGACCATAGAGACTGTTGTCTGAATCCGTGGACATTGGGGAAATTGGACTATGTCTGCCCTGTAGATCTCTCTGGCTCCACCGCCAGGATGCAGTCTTTCATGGTATCCCAAGGGATAGCACATATGGGGAGGAGAAACGCGATATGAATGGAGCCTCTACAGAACCAGAGTAACGGTGTCATAGAGAATGGACTGGTTAGGCTAGGACCACTCTATGTTTATTGTGTTTCTTTGGGGTATATGCTCCAAAAGCTCCCAATGTATACGCTTAACGTATCCATAGGATTAACTGGCCCGGCAGAGGCCAAAAGTGTGTCCTTTAACATTGTTTTCTCACTAAAATGATTCGATTTTGACATGTAGGGAAACGTAAATGAAAACTATTACCAAATACATTGCTGTTCCGATTTTGCTTTGTTCAGGAGATAAAGAGGATTTCATCCACTGCCAGTGTACACAAGTTTCTCTCCCTGCTGTGTCTTATCTGATTTTTCCAAGCTGCTGTCCCATCATGGCGAGTCACTCAGTGCCAAGAGTTATCTCTAGCACAGGAGCTTGTTTATCTAAATTCATAACAAGATTCTAAGTCTTCTGCACTCATGTCACTGTAACAGAAACAGCACAGCTAATATGTTACTGTAAACCCGCCCACAGCCTGAACAGGAAATGTGAGACTGAAGCTGGCTGTGGCTCTATGAAACTAGATGGTGGGAAAACCCTTTTAAACATCTGTTTGGCTGCTATATGTCTATATATCACAAAACCTATGAAATGGCACAGTTGACAGTATTCTATACCACAGCATTTAGAAAAAATAAATTGTATTAAACACACACATATATACACTCACTGGCCACTTTATTAGGTCCACCTGTCCAACTGCTCGTTAACACTTAATTTCTAATCAGCCAATCACATGGCGGCAACTCAGTGCATTTAGGCATTTTAGACATGGTCAAGACAATCTCTGCAGTTCAAACCGAGCATCAGTATGGGGAAGAAAGGTGATTTTGGGGTGCTTTGAACGTGGCATGGTTGTTGGTGCCCGAAGGCTGGTCTGAGTATTTCAGAAACTGCTGATCTCCTGGATTTTCACGCACAACCATCTCTAGGGTTTACAGAGAATGGTCCGAAAAAGAAAAAACATCCAGTGAGCGGCATCCTGTGGAGGGGAAATGCCTTTTTGTGCCAGAGGTCAAAGGAGAATGGGCAGGACGGGTTTCGAGTTTGATTAGAAAGGCAACAGTGACTCAAATAGCACCCTTTACAACCAAGGTAGGCAAAAGAGCATCTCTGAACGCACAGTACGGCCAACTTTGGGGGAAAGATGGGCTACAGCAGCAGAAGACCAAAACGGGTGCCACTCCTTTCAGCTTAGAACAGGAAATGAGGCTAAAATTTCCCCAAGCTCCTCGAAATTGGACAGTAGAAGTTTGGAAAAACGTTGCCTGGTCTGATGAGTCTCGATTTCTGCTGCGACATTCGGATGGTAGGGTCAGAATTTGGCGTCAACAACATGAAAGCATGGATCCCTCCTGCCTTGTATCAACGGTTCAGGCTGGTGGTGGTGGTGTCATTTGGTGTGGGGAATATTTTTTGGCACTCTTTGGGCCCCTTGGTACCAATTGAGCATCGTTGCAACACCTTGTGGAATCTATGCCACGAAGAAATTTAGGCAGTTTGAAGGCAAAAGGGGGTCCAACCCGTTACTAGCATGGTGTACCTAATAAAGTGGCCGGTGAGTGTATATATGTATGTGTGATGGGACCTTATGGGTGATGGACACCACTACTTGGCATCTGTCAATGGCATGCATTTAATGACTATGTCCTGGTGTGTAGATTAAAGGATTATTACCACCATGAACTTCAATAGGACATGCCATCAAAGTCTGACCCGCACCTATCTCTGGAGCGCTCCCATGTACTGGGAACTCCCATGGAACAGAATGGAGAACACAGCGCTCCCGTGTACTGGGAACTGCCATGGAACAGAATGGAGAGAACACAGCGCTCCCCTGTACTGGGAACTCCCATAGAACAGAATGGAGAGAACACGGCGCTCCCTGTACTGGGAACTCCATAGAAACAGAATGGAGAGAACACAGCACTCCCCCGTACTGGGAACTCCCATGAACAGAATGGAGAGAAGCGGCGCTCCCCCGTCTGGGAACTCCCATAGAACAGAATGGAGAGAAGACGGCGCTCCCCTGTACTGGGAAAATCCCATAGAACAAAAATGGAGAGAACACGGCGCTCCCCTGTACTGGGAACTCCCATAGAACAGAATGGAGGAGAAGGGCGGCGCTCCCCTGTACTGGGAACTCCCATTTGAACAGAATGGAGAGAAGACGGCGCTCCCCTTTTTTACTGGGAACTCCCATAGAAAAAGAATGGAGAGAAGACGGCGCTCCCCTGTACTGGGAACTCCATAGAACAGAATGGAGAGAAAACGGCGCTCCCCTGTTTCTGGGAACTCCCCTAGAACAGAATGGAGAGAAGAAAGGCGCTCCCTGTACTGGGAACTCCCATAGAACAGAATGGAGAGAAGACGGCGCTCCCCTGTACTGGGAACTCCAATGAACAGAATGGAGAACACAGCGCTCCCCTGTACTGGGAACTCCCATACAACAGAATGGAGAGAACACAGCGCTCCCCTGTACTGGGAACTCCCATACAATTGAATGGAGAGAACACAGCGCTCCCCTG
The DNA here is from genome assembly GCA_025379985.1 of Phyllomedusa bahiana. Classification (NCBI taxonomy): domain Eukaryota; kingdom Metazoa; phylum Chordata; class Amphibia; order Anura; family Hylidae; genus Phyllomedusa; species Phyllomedusa bahiana. Next base: position 41,969 of record JAODAL010020041.1, read on the forward strand.
TACTGGGAACTCCCATAAAGGAGAATAGAGAAAACAGCGCTCACCTGTAATGGGAACTCCCATAGAACAGAATGGAGAGAACACGGCGCTCCCCTGTACTGGGAACTCCCATAGAACAGAATTTGGGGAGAACACGGCGCTCCCCTGTTTCTGGGAACTGCCATAAAACAGAATGGAGAGAACACGGCGCTCCCCTGTACGGGAACTGCCATAGAACAGAATGGAGGGGAAAACACGGCGCTCCCCTGTACTGGGAACTGCCATAGAACAGAATGGAGAGATGAACCCGGCGCTCCCCTGTACTGGGAACTGCCATAGAACAGAATGGAGAGATGAACCCGGCGCTCCCCTGTACTGGGAACTGCCATAGAACAGAATGGAGAGAACATAGCGCTTCCCTGTACTGGGAACTGCCATAGAACAGAAAGGAGAAACACGGCGCTCCCCTGTACGGGGGAAATCCCATAGAACAGAATGGAGAGAACCGGCGCTCCCCTGTACTGGGAACTCCATAGAACAAAAATGGAGAGAACACGGCGCTCCCTGTACTGGGAACTCCCCTAGAACAGAATGGAGAGAACACGGCGCCCCTGTACTGGGAACTCCCATAGAAACAGAATGGGAGAACACGGCGTCCCCTGTACTGGGAACTCGCATAGAACAGAATGGAGAGAACACGGCGCTCCCCTGTACTGGGAACTCGCATAGAACAGAATGGAGAGAACACGGCGCTCCCCTGTACTGGGAACTCCCATAGAGGAGAATGGAGAGAACACGGCGCTCCCCTGTACTGGGAATTCCCATAGAACAGAATGGAGAGAAAACGGCGCTCCCCTGTACTGGGAATTCCCATAGAACAGAATGGAGAGAACACAGCGCTCCCCTGTACTGGGAATTCCCATAGAACAGAATGGAGAGAACACAGCGCTCCCCTTTACTGGGAATTCCCCTAGAACAGAATGGAGAGAACACAGCGCTCCCCTTTACTGGGAACTCTTAATGAACAGAATGGAGAGAACACAGCGTTCCCCTGTACTGGGAACTCCCCTAGAACAGAATGGAGAGAACACAGCGCTCCCCTGTACTGGGAACTCCCATAGAGGAGAATAGAGAACACAGCGCTCCCCTGTACTGGGAATTCCCATAGAACAGAATGGAGAGAACACAGCGCTCCCCTTTTACTGGGAATTCCCCTAGAAAAGAATGGGAGAGAACACGGCGCTCCCCTGTACTGGGAACTCCCAGAGACAGAATGTAGATAAGTGAGAGCTCCCCTGTACTGGGAATGCCCATAGAACAGAATGGAGAGAACACAGCGCTCCCCTGTACTGGGAATTCCCATAGAACAGAATGGAGAGAACACAGCGCTCCCCTGTACTGGGAATTCCCATAGAACAGAATGGAGAGAACACGGCGCTCCCCTGTACTGGGAACTCTCATAGAACAGAATGGGAGAGAACACAGCGTCCCTGTACTGGCAACTCCCATAGAACAGAATGGAGAGAAAACGGCGCTCCCTGTACTGGGAACTCCATGGAACAGAATGGAGAGAAGACGGCGCTCCCTGTACTGGGAACTCCCATAGAACAGAATGGAGGAGAGACGGCGCTCCCTGTACTGGGAACTCCCATAGAACAGAATGGAGAGAAGACGGCGCTCCCTGTACTGGGAACTCCCATAGAACAGAATGGAGAGAAGACGGCGCTCCCTGTACTGGGAACTCCCAATAGAACAGAATGGGGGAGAAGGGCGGCGCTCCCCTGTACTGGGAACTCCATAGAACAGAATGGAGAGAAAACGGCGCTCCCTGTACTGGGAAAATCCCATAGAACAGAATGGAGAGAAGACGGCGCTCCCCTGTACTGGGAACTCCCCTAGAACAGAATGGAGAGAAGACGGCGCTCCCCTGTACTGGGAACTCCAATGGAACAGAATGGAGAACACAGCGCTCCCCTGTACTGGGAACCCCATACAACAGAATGGAGAGAACACAGCGCTCCCCTGTACTGGGAACTCCCATACAATTGAATGGAGAGAACACAGCGCTCCCCTGTACTGGGAACTCCCATAAAGGAGAATAGAGAACACAGCGCTCCCCTGTACTGGAACTCCCATAGAACAGAATGGAGAGAAAAACGGCGCTCCCCTGTACTGGGAACTCCCATAGAACAGAATGGAGAGAACACGGCGCTCACCCCGTATGGGAACTGCCATAAAACAGAATGGAGAGAACACGGGCTCCCCTGTACTGGGAAAATGCCATAGATCAGAATGGAGAGATGAACCCGGCGCTCCCCTGTACTGGGAACTGCCATGAACAGAATGGGGAGAACACGGCGCTCCCCTGTACTGGGAACTGCCATAGAACAGAATGGGAAGAGAACCGGCGCTCCCCCGTACTGGGAACTGCCATAGACAGAATGGAGAGAACCGGCGCTCCCCCGTACTGGGAACTGCCATAGAACGAATGGGAGAACACGGCGCTCCCCTGTACTGGGAACTCCCATTTGAACAGAATGGAGAGGGAAAAAAAGGCGCCCCTGTACTTGGAACTCCATAGAACAGAATGGAGAGAACACGACACTCCCCTGTACTGGGAACTCCATAGAACAGAATGGAGAGAACACGACGCTCCCCTGTACTGGGAACTCCATAGAACAGAATGGAGAGAACACGGCGCTCCCCTGTACTGGGAACTCCCATAGAACAGAATGGAGAGAACACGGCGCTCCCCTGTACTGGGAATCGCATAGAACAGAATGGAGGAACACGGCGCTCCCTGTACTGGGAACTCCCATAGAGGAGAATGGAGAGAACACCGCGCCTCCCCTGTACTGGGAATTCCATAGAACAGAATGGAGAGAAAAACGGCGCTCCCCTGTACTGGGAATTCCCCTAGAACAGAATGGAGAGAACACAGCGCTCCCCTGTACTGGGAATTCCCATAGACAGAATGGAGAGAACACAGCGCTCCCTGTTTAAAGGGAATTCCCATAGAACAGAATGGAGGAAAACAGGGCACCGCTGTACTGGGAACTCCCATAGAACAGAATGAGAGAACACAGGGGCTCCCCTGTACTGGGAATTCCCATAGAACAGAATGGAGAGAACACAGCGCTCCCCTGTACTGGGAACTCCCATAGAGGAGAATAGAGAACACAGCGCACCCCTGTACTGGGAATTCCCATAGAACAGAATGGAGAGAACACAGCGCTCCCCTGTATGGGAATTCCCATAGAACAGAATGGAGAGAACACGGCGCTCCCCTGTACTGGGAACTCCCATAGAACAGAATGGAGAGAACACCGCGCTCCCCTGTACTGTGAATTCCCATATAACAGAATGGAGAGAACACAGCGCTCCCCTGTACTGGGAATTCCCATAGAACAGAATGGAGAGAACACAGCGCTCCCCTGTACTGAGAATTCCCATAGAACAGAAAGGAGAGAACACAGCGCTCCCCTGTAAATGGGAACTCCCATAGAACAGAATGGAGAGAAACAAAAGCGCTCCCTGTACTGGCAACTCCCATAGAACAGAATGGAGAGAAAAACAGCGCTCCCCTGTACTGGGAACTCCCATAGAGGAGAATAGAGAACACAGCGCTCCCCTGAAATGGTAAATCCCATAGAAAAAGAATGGAGAGAACACAGCGCTCCCCTGTACTGGGAATTCCATTTAAAAAGAATGGAGAGAACACAGCGCTCCCCGTACTGGGAATTCCATAGAAAAGAATGGAGAGAACACAGCGCTCCCTGTACTGGGAATCCCATAGAACAGAATGGAGAGAACAACAGCGCTCCCCTGTACTGGGAACTCCCATAGAACAGGGAAAGGAGAGAACATAGCGCTCCCCTGTACTGGGAACTCCCATAGAACAGAATGGAGAACCAGCGCTCCCCTGTACTGGGAAAATCCCATAGAACAGAATGGAGATCACAGCGCTCCCCTGCACTGTGAACTCCCATAGAACAGAATGGAGAGAACACAGCGCTCCCCTGTACTGGCAACTCCCATAGAACAGAATGGAGAGAACACAGCGCTCCCTGTATGGAAACTCCCATAGAAACAGAATGGAGAGAACACAGCGCTCCCCTGTACTGGGAACCCCATAGAAAAAGAATGGAGAGAACACAGCGCTCCCCTGTTACTGGGGAACTTCCATTAGAACAGAATGGAGAGAACATAGCGCTCCCCCGTACTGGGAACCCCCCATAGAACAGAATGGAGAAAAACAGCGCTCCCCTGTACTGGGAACTTCCATAGAACAGAATGGAGAACACAGCGCTCCCCTGTACTGGGAACTCCCATAGAACAGAAGGAGAGAACACAGCGCTCCCCTGTACTGGCAACTCCCATAGAACAGAATGGAGAATACAGCGCTCCCCTGTACTGGCAACTCCCATACAACAGAATGGAGAGTCATGCGCAAACATAGCAAGTTCTCTTTTATGAGCTAACAATTTCTGGGACCTTGATGACCTATCCAATCGATAAGCCATCAAAGTGGGAACACCCCTTTAAACGGAGGCCAAAAAGGTGTTGTGCATTAGCCTTACCACCACATTAAATGAATATTTATACATTTCCATTCACTGACATGTAACAGGTGCATTATTCTGCAGACACATTTCGGCAATAGAGCCACTCTACACACAGGTCCTCATGTTACAGGGGCGCTCCCGGACCCCATCATAGTCACTGCACCCTTTGCACCTGCTACTACTACACCTAGCAGATGACATCTTGCAGCAGAGACACTGAGCCAGGCATCCTCAAACTGCGGCCCTCCAGCTGTTGGGAAACTACAACTCCCACCATGCCCACTGTTATAGATGATATAAATGCATGATGGGAGTTGTAGTTTCCCAACAGCTGGAGGGCCGCAGTTTGAGGAGACATGGATGCTGCACAGAGAGCGGAGATCTCACAGGTGCGACAGGCAGGGAGCCTCAGACAAATGCGCCGTGTCAATGTCATTCCCACCCTCCAGCTCCCCAAACACCCCTCCTTTCTACGGTTGGGCAAACCTCTCCTCCCTCTCCCAGCATCACCTGGGAAGAGAATGCCAGAGGGGTAAAGAGAAGGGGGGGGGATACAGCCCAGGCACAAGCGCATGAATCTGGCGCTGCCATAACCGCCTGCATCTCCAACAAGGGGGGCAAGCACGAGAAATGCAATATGGCCATGCCCACCGCCGCACGTCGGAGGCAGGTCTGGCCAACAGAGAGCAAGGCTGCACACAACTCACCAGCTTGGGTTTGTTTTTGCTGTCGTCCTGATCGTTGGCTCTTCTTTTCGGGTTCCTGCCGCCGACCACCTCGGAGTTCTTCCCCGGGGAGTCCTCTCCTCCAGCGGCTGCTTGCTGGTTATCCATTTTTTAATTTTTTGGCATACAGACCCCCCCGACAATTCTTCTTGTCAAATCCGTGTCACCCAGTGCCAGGCTTGGTGGGGCTGGGTGGGTGGGTGGTTGATGGGTTGGTTGGGGGGGGGGGAGGCGAGGGGGTTGATGTGACAGACACCACCTAATATCTCTTTATTAATGCTAGGTGTCTCGTCACCTCCTTGACGTACACTAATTGCAACGCGGGCTCCTTTCAAATCTGTACGTACCCCGGTGCTGAGGGGTTGGCAGCCCTGCCACACCAGCCTGGCTGTACGGTCCCTATAGAGGATTCCTCAGCTACCTCCTGCCCTGTGCCTTTGCATGCCTCAAGCCTGTTTTTTTTCTATTTTTTCCTCTCTGTTTAAGCTAGTCTCCCTTTAAGGCAAGAGAGAAAGGAGTTCTCTCTCCTCTGTGCACCCTCCCAACCAGGAAATGAATCTCTAGGCTGGAACAATCAAGGGCCTATCGCCTCCACATGTATACGGTGCAGTGTGGGAGCTCAGGGCGCTGCTTTGCACATCCTGTCTGACAATTATCTGCAGCAGGGCGTCCGTAAAGCCGATTAAATTATGTCACCCATTGCCCAAGATGCGGCCGTCGCTTCCTTTGTTTATGTTTATTGTTTGTTACTATCTGATACATTGTAGCCAAGGAAAGGATACAAATCGTTACAGCTGCCGATTAACCCCTTCCTGCTCCTTAAAGGCAAAGTGCTTGATAACTGTGTATGTTTCTTTTGCAATCCACCATGCAGCTGTGCAGGGGTGCCAATAGGGCTGTACGGGCAGTACTCCTGTCACGGGCCGTAATCGAAAAGGTCACATAATCTCCAAAAAATTGGGAATCTCGCAAGAGAACAAAGAGTGACTTTTGATCACTATATTTACTATTTTGCCGTAGGCAAACTTAAACTCTATCAGTTCTCTATCTATTAAACACTAAAACGTAACTTTTATTATATCTAACTCTTAACCTCTATACACACTATTTAAAAACCTGATCTCTATCCTCATCATTTAACCCTTTTTGCTTCTGAAAGAGGGAATAACACCCTTTCTATCATCAAGTCTGGTGGAACCCCACCTATTAACAGGAGAGCCCTATATCTATAGCAAAGTACTAGCTTCAGTAAGGGATCCCAAGCCAACTACTATCTATAGTCGTTTGCTATAGATATAAGGCTCTCCTGTTAGTAGGTGGGGTTCCACCAGACTTGATAGTAGAAAGGGAGTTGTTCCCTCTTTCAGAAGCAAAAAGGGTTAAATGATGAGGTTAGAGATCAGGTTTTTAAATAGTGTGTATAGAGGTTAAGAGTTAGATATAATAAAAGTTACGTTTTAGTGTTTAATAGATAGAGAACTGATAGAGTTTAAGTTTGCCTATGGCAAAATAGTAAATATACTAGTCAAAAAGGGGCCCACTGATATGTTAACAAATAGGAAGTAGTAATGGGTGGGCGCCCCATATGATTTGGCTGTATGGGGCCCTGAAATGCTTAATAGATGATTAATGGCAGCCTTGCAGCTGTGTACAGGGCAACGGACTATGTTTGCGCCATGAATGTCTATATTGTATTATTATTTATTATTTATTAAAAAAAATGCACAGATATGCTGTTACCCATATCTCCCAACTTTTAGACATTGCAAAGAGGGACACATCAGGCCACGCCTGCAACCACACCCAAAAAATGTGACATCACACCAAGACACGCCTCTAACCACACCCATACACATACATGCCAACTTTTTAAACAGCCAAAAAGGGACACATTTTCAAGATCACATTGTATCCAATGATTAAATATTAAGTATGCTGTTGTCTAATATGTATCTAGGAAGCAATCAGATACTTTTTAAAGCAAGATAGTCAGTTTATTGATGTAAATGTATTTCCCAAATGAAAAAGAGGGACATTTATAGAGCTAAGAGGGACAGAGGGACAAGCAGAGGCGTAACTTCAAGCGCTTGGGCCCTTGTGCGAAAAGTGAAATGGGGCGCCCAGTTACCATGCACCATTTACAATGCTGGTATCATCTTATGTGGCAGGAGGGCTTTTGGGCCCCCTCGGGCTGCTGGGCCCGGTAGCGACTGCTACCGCTGCACCCCTGTAGCTACGCCCCTGGGGACAAGGGTTAAACATAGGGACTGTCCCTCCAAAATACCGACACTTGGGAGGTATGCTGTTACCCAAAGATTGGAATATAAAAAATAGCTATAAAAAAACAACCTCTGTTACCTCCTACAGTAAGGATTACAGTGAAGTTAAAAAAAAATCTTTTTTAAATGTATACCTATTGTGAGACAAGATCCCTTATTGGCTAGGATTTTGGATGAGGGGGTACAATGTGTCCAGGGGCGGACTGGGAATAAAAATCAGCCCTGGCACTAAGCCCCCAGCAGCCCACATACAATATCCGCTTTAAAAAAAAACCCTTGTTCTCGCACCTCGCCACTGTCTAAAATAAACTACACTATAAAGCTGCTTTCACACGCAGCGTTTTTGATGTTTTTGTGCAGAAAGGCAGAGCAGTTAATGCTGAACATTTCTGCATAAAAAACGCATCAAAAAATGCACCAAAACCGCTCTGTGTGAGAGCTTCCTACACACAAGCAAGAAAGAAACAGTGGTGAAGAGAAACCGCTCATCACAGAGTCAGGTGTGCACTTACTTTACAATCCGGGACAAGCCCACACTGACACTACATAAGCACCAGCATAACCTACAACCCCACCAATCACATCCCCAGTAGTCAGGTCACCATCACATGAATACAGCACTGACTCAACACAGAAGTAAACTTACCCCTGACAGCAGGGACTCACAGGAGACGTCATCTCTGATGGGAGTTGTTCTCTTCTCCTTTTCTTCTCCATCTGTCCCAAACCTCCATGATGTCTTCCCTGATGAGTCGTTCCCTTCCATTTCTTTCTCTGTCCAGTACAGCATGCAATGTCTTCTTCTAGTGGTCACTACTCATCCCTGTATAATTTATCACAAATACATCTTAGACTCCTCTCTTTTTCAGCACATTCCTATCAATTCCCCAAACAGCATATGTTAGACCCGAAAAATTAGAAATTAAAAAATGTCAGATAAGTGGCATGTACTAGGTAGACCCCCATTGGTAGGTAGACAGGGCCTTCCTCCATTAATTTGGTAGGTAGACAGGGCCTACCCTGTAATTAGCCCCCAGTAACTAGCCAGGTAGCTGGGGGCTGCCCACGTAACTAGCCAGGTAGCTGGGGCTGCCCACAGTAACTAGCCAGGTAGCTGGGGCTGCCCACGGTAACTAGCCAGGTAGCTGGGGCTGCCCACGGTAACTAGCCAGGTAGCTGGGGCTTCCCACGGTAACTAGCCAGGTAGCTGGGGCTGCCCACAGTAATTATGCAGGTATGGCCAGTAATTAGCCAAGGTAGGCCATATTAGCCAGACTAGGCCAGTATGTAGCCAGGCAGGGCCAGTATGTAAGCAGGCAGCGGCCCAGTAACTGTAAGCAGGCAGGGCCAGTATATAGGCAGGCAGGGCCAGTATATAGACAGGCCACTTAAGGAACAGGCTGGTATATAGGCCAGATGCGGCTGTATATAGCAATCAGGCAGTAATAGGTATGACAGGGCAGTATATAGGTAGGCAGGCGGGTATATAGGCAGACAGGGCAGGTATATAAGTAGACAGGGCAGTGTATAGGTAGGCAGGGTAGTATATAGATAGACAGGGCAGTATACAGGTAGACAGGGCAGTATATAGCTAGACAGGGCTAGTAGTATTAAAAAAAACAAAAAAAAACAATACTTACCTGATGTCTTTCCCTCCTCTTCTGTCCTCTTCCCCGGAGCGGCCGCCAGCAGCAGTGAGCGGGACGCGGAGCAGGCGCGCGATGACGTCATCACATCGCGCACCTAACCCGCGGCCTCCTGGTAGCTGAACAGACAGGATCAGAAGATCCCGGCTGTTCAGCCTCGGCCGCTGCTTGCACTGCGCGGTGCAGGCGGCGGCCTGTCGGTCCCCTGCCACGGGGGTCCGGTCGCTGATGCGACCATTGTGGCCCCTGACCCGCGCTGGGACTCGGGGCCCGCCGGGGGGAAACACTGGTCCCCTCGGCGGGATATTCGAGCCGGCCCTGCGGCCCGGACCCCAGCGGCCCGCCGGGCAAATGCCCGGTTTGCCCTATGGGCAGTCCGGGCCTGAATGTGTCCCTAGGAGGAATAGAACCATAGCAAGCTATATTTCTCCCAGTTTGTTTCAAAAACCGGATGGTAATAGGACAACATGGCTGTCACAATAGGGTTCATATCCATCTGGGAACACAAGATGCACAATTTGTAAATTTATGACCAAAAAGAACTCATTTGGTAATTCTGACAATACTACACAGCATACGATCAAAAGTTTTTTAACTCCTTAACGCACCTGGACGTATACATACGTCCTGAGGATCGCGCGAACTCTAAAGCAGAGTTCGCGCGATTGGCGCGGGATGTCAGCTGTATATTACAGCTGACATCCCGCAGCGTCGGCCCCGACCCCGGATCACTCCGGAGGGTGGGGAGGGGGGCGGTTAACCCTTTAATTATCGCGACGATCTAAAGATCTCTCATTCAAATCCCCTATGGGGAAAAGTAAAAAAAAAAAGTGAAAAAGTAAAAAAAATTTTTAAAAAGTGAAAAACATGTAAAACATAAACACGAAAAATAAAATAAAAACACGTACACCGCCCTTTTCCCCTTCACAAACGCCCCAAAAAAGATCAAAAATAAATAAAGTACCCATATTTGGTATCGCTGCGTGCGTAACGACCTGCCCTATAAATCTGTCATGTTAATTTACCCGTACGGTGAACGCCGTAAAAAACAACACAAAAAAAAAATGATACCAATAAAAATGTCAACTCATCCCGCAAAAAACAAGCCTATACACAGCTCCATACACAGAAAAATAAAAAAGTTATGGCTCTCAGACTATGGCAATGCAAAAATGTGTTTTCCTGGTTGAATAAAAGTGTTTTTTTTTATAAAAGCTGTAAAAAATAAAAAATATATAAAAGGGGGTTTTGCAATTATCGCCCCGAGAAAAAGCTCATTTTACAAGGAAGTGACCGCTATAAAAATAAAAATAAAAAACACAAAGGGTTGCGTATTTTTTAAAAACCCCTAAAAAAAAATTTAAAAATAAACAAAGGGTTTGTCCCTTAATGGTACCAGTAAAAGCAAACACCCCCCAAAAAACAAGGCCCTACCAAACCGCACACAGCAAAATAAAAAGTTATGGGCGTAGAAAGGACAACATAAAAACCAATTTTTTATAACCCATTCTATTGTGTAAAAGTAATAAAACATAAAAAAACTATTAAAAAATTTATACCCTTGCAATTGTACCACCCCATAGTAAAGTATCCTCATTTCAGTGCACGGGGAACGCTGTAAATTTAAGCCCAAAAAAAAAATGGGGAACTGGCCCCCCCTTCCCCCCCCCCCCCTTTTCATGGCCCCCAAAGCTAAAAAAAACGAGGGACACCCGTTCCCCCAAAAAGCAAAAATACACCCTAAGAGATCCTGAGGGGTGTTTAATCTAAAATTGGGGGGCTTTGGGAAAGGTTTCCCTGTTCTGCTATTTTAGGGGGGTTTGAAAAAGCGCTGGCCCCACCCCAAAAACTGCGTTCCAAAAAAATACCCCCCTCCCCTTAAACCCCTGCCATCGCCCAAAAGCGTTTACACCCACATGTAAGTATTTCGAAATTGGAAAAATTGCTTAACAAAATTTTGGGGTTTTTTTTTCCAGGATTCCCCGTAAATATGAAACATTTTTAGCTAAAATTGCAGTTTTTGGAAAAATTTTTTTTATTTCACAGCCTAATGCTAAAAAAAAAGGGGTAATCACCTGGGGGTCGATATCTCACTACACACCCTTTATATACCTTAAGGGGTGGTTTCCCAAAATGGGGGGCCTTTTTAGGGGTGTTTATTAAGTTTTGAAAATCTGCCAAAAAAGTGAAATTTTGAAATTCACCTCCACTTTGCTTTAATTTCTGTGAAATATCTAAAGGGTTAACAAACTTCCTAAACACTGTTGCAAATACTTTAAGGGGTCTAGTTTCTTAGAAGGCGTCATTTATGGGGGTATACAACAACAACCAAATTTTTCAGCTCACCTGAGAATTTGGCCGCGGTTCACAGCAGGTTCTCAAGCTGCTATAAAGTCGGAAGCAATAGAAAAAGCATATATGAACCAGCCTCAAAAAAGGGAAGATTAGAAGGCAGCCAAATTTAGAAAAATAAAAAATAACAGTTTATTTAAATGTCAAAAAACATCTTAAACAGCGAATGCCACAGGATAAAAACAAGTGTAAACTAGCATCTTGTTCTTGTTGACGCGTTTCGAATCTAGCGATTCTTACTCATAACAAAGCATTTTAAGATTTTTTTTGACATTTAAAAAATTTTTATTTTTTATTCTCTAAATTTGGCTGCTTTCTAATCTTCCCTTTTTTGAGGCTGGTTCAATATATGCTTTGTCTATTGCTTCCGATTTATGGGGGTAGCTAACATGCAGGCCCCTCAAAGCCACGTCAGAACTGGAGTGGTCCCTAAAAAAATGTATATTGCAAATTTTCTTAAAAATTTGTGAGAAATTACTACTAAATTTCTAAGCCCTCTAATGATTTAAAAAAGAAAAGACATTTAAACAATGATGCCTACCTCTAGTGGACATAGGGTAGATGCTAGTTATAAACTATTTGGTGGTTAATATTTATCTGTATTGCACTCAGAAATTTTTGAACTTTCAAAATCACAGATTTTTCTAATTTTTCATGAAATTTTTATATTTTTCACAAAAAAACAAGGCTTGTATGGATCTTTTTTTTTTTACTAACTTAAAGCACAATGTGTCACGAGAAAACCATCTCTGAATCACATGGATAGGTAAAATTTGTCAAAATTATTCTCACATAAAGTGACACATGCCAGATTTCAAAAATAGGGCTGTGTCAGGAAGGCCAAAACTGGCTGGGCCCTTAAAGGGTTAAATTGTAAGACACATCATGCAATATACATAATAGAGTGCACACTGCGCAAAAAAGCATATGTAGGCTGTACAATCAGACAAATAAAAAAACGTATAGCAGAGCACATCACAGGTATAAAAGTGATCTAACAAATTTTACATGTTATGGCATTGAAGCGGTGTACAAGCCAATTAGAGGAGGTAGTTGGGAACAAAAAGTTCAAATGAGAGAAGCTTTCTGGATAATGCGTTTAAGTACACGCATACCTTTGGGGTTAAACTATCGAAATGACCTCATGTATATTTACAGCTAATGTTTTATTACAAGCACACATATGCAGAGTCTCAAAGTCATGTTTATGACCTAAAAGGAAGTACTGAATTCTGATTGGTTTTAAAGTGTTTTTAAGTAAATCACAGGTGTGTTAGAGGAAGGGCCGTGATGAGGAACCGGAAGGGTTAGAAACGCGTGGCCTATTGTATGCACCATGGTTGGGTCTTCTGTATTGCTACAATAAAGAATAAAGATTTTATCCTGCGCTGGAATCTCCGAAGTTTCTTTGCTTAGGACTTCACATTTACCTGTCTAATTACAATAGTGACAATCTGTGACTAACAACAGGTACAGAGGGAGAGAGGGCACTGTCGGATTTGGCAAAAGCGCGTCCAAATCGCTCCCCAAACGCCCCCAGTTCATTACATGGTTTCCTATGGGAAAGCGCGTTACTATTCACACGGCGTGGGTTTGGCCGTGGCTTTGCCGCACGTGTGTGAGAAGTCTGCTGTCAATTCTGACAGCGAGTCTTCAGCGCGGCGGCCGCGCGGTGTCGCCACGGGGTTTGGCCGCGGGTTTCGGCACGGGTGGTGTGCGTTTGGGCCGCGATTCTCGCCACAGTTTTTGCCCTGCCTATGAATTTGTATGGGGGAAAACCTCGCCGCAAACCGCGCCCCAAACCACGCCGCGGCCACGCCGCGAGACGCGAGTTTGAGGCGAGGTTTGGACGAGGTTTTGGCCGCGGCAACCGCGCCGAAACCCGCGATGAAATCCGCCGTGTGAACCATGCCTCACAATCTACAAGGAAGGGGAAAGAGACAGGAGGTAAGGGGCAGACATGTATTAAATGATTTTGCTATAGTCACATATTACACCAGGGGGGGGGGACAACGGGTAGGTGACCACCTAAGGCACCACTTCATGCCAGGCCAGGAGTGACCTGAATTTTCTATTGGGAGGGGCACTATGTGGCTTATTTGTTTAAGGCACCAGATTGCCTTGTCACAGTCAAGTGCCAGGGGACTTCAAACTGTGGCCCTCCAGCTGTTGGGAAACTACAACTCCCATCATGCATTTATATAATCTATAACAGTGGTCATGATGAGAGTTGTAGTTTCACAGCCACATTTTGAAGACCCCCTGAAGTCCCATTATTATGACCATTATTCCTCCTTCTCTGTAGAGTGTAAGCCCTCACGGGCAGGGCCCTCTCTCCTTCTAGACCAGTTGTTAGTTATTGTCACCTTGTACTTGTTTGACCTATGTTATACAGTATATATATATATTATAATTTTATATATATATATTTTATATATATATATAATATATATTTATTATATATATCCCCTCGATTATACAGCACTCTGGAACTAAGGCTGCTCTAAAATTAATAATAATAATAATAATAATAATGATAATAATAATAAAAATGACCAGCAACTAAAATCCAGAGTAACCAGCATGTGCAGCCCGGACAGCAGCTAGACGGAACAGGAGGGGCTCAATAAGGTCCTGGTAGGTTGTCCCAGGTATCTGGAGCCGATTGCATCCCACAACTGCTGGAGGGTCCATAGAGCCAACACTACCATCCAGGGGCTGCACAGCTGCTGGAGGGTCCATAGAGCCAACACCACCACCCAGGGGCCCCACAGCTGCGGGGGTCCTAACCAACCCCACCATCCAGGAGCCCCACAGCGCTGGAGGTCCTAGAACACACCACCATCCGGGGGAAAAAACAGCTGGGGACCCCCTAAGCCAACACCACCACCAGGGGCCCTACAGCTGCTGGGGCCCAAGAACTAACCCAATCCAGGGGCCCCCAAAACTCTGAGGTCCATAGACCCAACACCACCACCCAAAGGGGGACACAGCTGCGGAGGTCCATAGACCAACCCCTCCATCCAGGGGCCCCACAGCTTTTGGGGGGTCCATAGAGCCAACACCACCACCAGGGCCCCCCCAGTGCTGAAGGGCCATAGGCCAACCCCCACCATCCAGGGGCCCCACAGCTGCTGAAGGGTCCATAGAGCCAACACCAAGAAGAATTAGAGGCCAGTGTAGGTTTTGGGAAATTTTTTTTCCCTGCCCCACCTTTAAAAAAATGCTTTCAAAGAGCATAGACAGAAACCCCATACTGCAATCACAAAAAAAGAAAAAAAAAGCACTGACTGCATCAAAATAATGCATAAAAAACCTAATAATGATTTGAGATCACCAAATGCCAAAATGTTATGAAAGTGCAAAAAAATGAATGAAGCCTAATAAACACATATAGTTTTTGCTGCAAAATATAAGTGTGAATTAGGCATAAAACGAGGTTGCACTACAATATGCATGTGAATTGCACAAAAGAAAAAAAAATGGGGATTTTGACCTTTTAAAAACCCCTGATACGTAACCCATTTAAAAAGTTGGGGACGAAAATTTTACTTGATGACATTTCATCATGGGTTCAACTTTATTTATTACCAAATACATTGCTGTTCTGATTTTGTTTATTTTCGTTTCTTATCTCCTATGTTTGCACACAAGCTTCCCTAGTCACTGGCCACATGTCCCTGCACTTACCTGCTGCAGCAATCGTTGGGATGGGGATGTCACTCCCTGTTGTTTTTCTTATGTTAAAAGATAGGAGCTTGTTTAGGTTACTTATTGCCAACCATTAAACCCTTTAGAGCTCTGTAGCCTTGGGCACTGCAGTTTACAAACCCCCCACTCATTTTATTGAACGCTTGGCAGGGAAAACCAGGCAGATATCAATCATGCTGTGGAACCACCCAGCATAACAGGAAGGGGAGTAGAATCTATAGATCTGCACCCAAACGAACAGAAATGGGATCCTGAAAACTGTAAAAAACCACCACACCTGGAACAGAAGTAAGGGGTTCCCCGAAACTGTAGAACTACCCCCGCCTGAAGGAAGTGAGAGTCTGAAGCTGTTGTCTAAACCCCTTTTAAAAAAGTGGGAGACTAAAACTGAGAACTGCTAAAAACCAGACAGGAAGTGGAGCCTGAAGGTAGAACCACCCACGCCTGAAAAGGGAATTGGGGGATGAAATGTAGGACCGCTCACAGCCCTGAACAGGAAGGGGGGGCCTGAAGCGTGGGGCCGTCCAGCCTGAACAGAAAGTGGGGCCGAACGAGGGGCCCCCTCACAGCCTGAAAGGGAAATAGGGCCTGGGCTGGAAAACCCCCCACTTCTGAACAGAAGTGGGGGCCAAGCTTAGGACCCCTCACAGCCTGAACAGAAAGTGGTAGCCGAAGCGAGGGGGCCCCGCTCACAGCCTGAACAAAAGTGTGAGCCCGAAGTGAGGACCGCCCCACCTTTTAGGAATGGAGCCTGAAAACTGTAGAATGCACACACCCTGAACGGAAGTGTGAGTCTGAAGCTGTTTGGTCGTAAAAAAGCAAGGGAGAAAAACCCCCTTTAAAGCTTTCCTTTTGTATGAAGTATGAAAGACGAAACGTCCTCAGTGATATTTACTATAAAAAATGGAGGGGGGGGGGAACATCTTTTTGTTTGGGGGGCCCTTTTCCTTTTGGTGGTAAAAACTTTAAAAATTCCCAATTTTTTGCAAGACAATTTGAGACTTTTGGACACCAAAAAACACAAGGTACACATGACAATATATATTTCCTCCGAGGGTTCTTGTGTTTCCCACAACATCTGAATGCATTTTTTTAGGTGAATTTATACATATTTTTTTTTTCAAATAATAATGTAGATTTTTATAGGGGTGTTTTTAATGTTTTTTTTTAATCATGTCATTTATAAATCATTGAAAATATGTTACATAAAATCACATAACATGCAACACATTCATTTAGTTTTTTTTTTTTTTTTAATGCCAACATTTAATAAAATAAATAAAAAATGGCGGTCTATTGGAGAAAATGCCGCAGACTGCCAGAAAAAAAAAACACATGCTGCCCTTATAAAAAAAAATACCACTCACCAAAAATAAATGCACCCAAAGTGAAGGAAAACTCCACAGAGGAAAAAGCAACGGGGGGAATGCATGAAGTGATTTTTGGCCTTAAAAAAGCGGCACTTTTTTGTACCAGTGGAATTTTTGTAAAAACCTGGACTTTTGAGCGGTTTTACACCAAGCTCGCCTCCTTTTTGAAAACTGGGTGGAGCTTAGAGAAATGGGCGTGGCTTCACATTGTAAAATTCATTTATTAAACTTTATACCAGAAAGTGGTGTAAATTCAGCCAGAGATCTCCTCCAGCTCCCAAGTGGCAGGGATTTTTTTTAATTGGTTGCATGGACACTGAAAGATACATCAAATGTATCAAAGGGTTGTCTCACTACATTGATTCATCTCACCTTAGTCCTGTTTTCTTGGTTTCATTTTGAATTCAGGGGCATGTTTACTGGTTTCCACTAGGCTGCAGTAGAAGCCAGGTCTGTAGCTATAGTAACCAGTGCTGGCAGCCTACTAAGAGAGATCAAACAGGTCTGTAGCTATAGCGACCAGCGCTGGCAGCCTATGAGGAGAGATCAAACAGGTCTGTAGCCATAGCAACCAGTGCTGGCAGCCTATCAGGAGAGATTGAACAGGTCTGTAGCTATAGCGAGCTGAGGAGCTGATGCAGCCCGTACAAGAGGGGATATCTAGGAATAGGTAGGACACTGTTAATGGACACATATTGCAAAGTGACTTGTTTTTGCAAGATCTTTAACATAAAAAGCAGAGTTCCCTGTAGAGAGACAACCACTTTAAGCCTTACATTTGTGGCATATTACTCCTTCAGTTTTTATCATTAAGGTGGGTGTATATAATGCCAATCTCAGTAAGTTTCCCCCTGTGCATGTAGTGCGCTGTATACTCGCCTCCAGATAATAAATGCTCACAGTGTTTTTTAGACAAAAATTTTAAATAGTAGGTAAAAATATCATAAAAATGTTGCAATTTTTTATTTTAAAATTGTGTTGTGACACCGGCCTGAAAGCAAAATGCTGAAAAATTTCTAAACATTTACAGAGCAGGGAGCAGCTGTGCTGTTACTGAGTGATGGAGGAGTGGTGGATCTTGGGTCGCGACAGGTTTGCCATTTGCTTATAAATCCTGACAGGGGAACATGATTGGGGTCTCAGGTTGGGCCATCCCAACAAAGCAATGTTTTTGCCTTTCCCCAAGCACATGACATTACGAACAGCAGGATCCCCTGGTGAGCCTTCACCTGGACCCCCTCACAATGGCTGCATCCTCTGATACTGATTGGTGGATCAGGGAGCCAATGGCTCCCTGCTCTGCCTTGGTTTTATCTGTGTGTGCCTCCTGAAAACATGTAAACAGTTAACTAAGTAACGCCTAGAATTACGGAGGCCCCCAGATAACTGCCTAGTGTGAGCAGTGGATAAGCTTGCCCTGTTTTTAGCAGAAGCTGATACTTATGTCATAGAGATGGGGTAGAGGGTCCCTGGGAGGGGGAATTCCAAGAGCTCCTCTCCTGGGGCACAGGATTTTTAAGGGGTTTCCCTATAGAAAATAAATTGCTGGTTATTATTGTGGTAATGTACTGTATATCTGGGTGAAGCTTTCATGTACCTTCATAAAAATAACCTGCACATTCACCAGGGCACATCTGCTTGGACAATTTGTGCCAAAATAGTGGTATAGAGGGTTTTAGACACTTTTGTGCTGTGGGGTATGACTTAGTGGAGTGGGTGTGGCTTAGTGGTGTGGATGTGGCTTTGTGGTGTGGATGTGGCTTAGTGGTGTGGGTGTGGCTTAGTGGTGTGGTTTAGTGGTATGGGTGTGGCTTAGTGGTATGGGTGTGGCTTAGTGGTATGGGTGTGGCCTAGTGGTGTGGCTTAGTGGTGTGGATGTGGCTTAGTGGTTTGGGTGTGGCTTAGTGGTGTGGATGTGGCTTAGTGGCGTGGATGTGGCTTAGTGGTATGGGTGTAGCTTAGTGTTGTGGTTTAGTGGTATGGGTGTGGCTTAATGGTCTGGTTTAGTCGTATGGGTGTGGCTTAGTGGTGTGGGTGTGGCTTAGTGGTGTGGTTTAGTCATATGGGTGTGGCTTAGTGGTGTGGTTTAGTGGTGTGGGTGTGTCTTAGTGGTGTGGGTGTGTCTTAGTGGTGTGGATGTGGCTTAGTGGTGTGATTTAGTGGTATGGGTATGGCTCAGTGGTGTGGTTTAGTGGTATGGGTCTGGCTTAGTGGTCTGGTTTAGTCATATGGGTGTGGCTTAGTGTTGTGGGTGTGGCTTAGTGGTGTGGTTTAGCCATATGGGTGTGACTTAGTTGTGTGGGTATGGTTTAGTGGTGTGGGTGGGGCTTAGTGGTGTGGATGTGGCTTAGTGGTGTGGTGTAGTGGTATGGGTATGGCTTAGTGGTGTGGTGTAGTGGTATGGGTATGGCTTAGTGGTGTGGTTTAGTGGTATGGGTGTGGCTTAGTGGTGTAGGTGTGGCTTAGTGGTGTAGGTGTGGCTTAGTTGTGTGCCTTAGTGGTGTGGTTTAGTGGTGTAGATGTGGCTTAGTGGTGTGGGAGTTGCTTAGTGGTGTGGTTTAGTGGTGTAGGTGTGGCTTAGTGGTGTGCCTTAGTGGTGTGGTTTAGTGGTGTAGATGTGGCTTAGTGGTGTGGGAGTTGCTTAGTGGTGTGGTTTAGTGGTGTAGGTGTGGCTTAGTGGTGTGCCTTAGTGGTGTGGTTTGGTGGTGTAGGTGTGGCTTAGTTGTGTGCCTTAGTGGTGTGGTTTAGTGGTGTAGGTGTGGCTTAGTGGTGTGCCTTAGTGGTGTGGTTTAGTGGTGTAGGTGTGGCTTAGTGGTGTGGGAGTTGCTTAGTGGTGTAGGTGTGGCTTAGTTGTGTGCCTTAGTGGTGTGCCTTAGTGGTGTGGCTTAGTGGTGTAGATGTGGCTTAGTGGTGTGGGAGTTGCTTAGTGGTGTAGGTGTGGCTTAGTTGTGTGCCTCAGTGGTGTGGCTTAGTGGTATGGGTGTGGCTTAGTGGTGTAGGTGTGGCTTAGTGGTGTGGGAGTTGCTTAGTGGTGTAGGTGTGGCTTAGTTGTGTGCCTCAGTGGTGTGGCTTAGTGGTTAGGGGGGGGGGGGTGGCGTTAGTGTGTATGAGTGTACTTAGTGGTGTGGGAGTTGCTTAGTGGTGTGGGTGTGGCTTAATGTTGTGGTTTAATGATGTGGGTATGGCTTAGCGATGCAGGTGTGGCACAGTGATGTGGGGTTTAGTAGTGTGGGTGTGACTTTGTGGTGTGGGGTGTGACTCAATGATGTGGGGCATGGTTTAGTGATGTGGGGTGTGGGGCTTAGCGATATGGGATGGGGCTTTGTACTAAAGTGTTGCAAACTAACTGAACTGATATCATATGTGGTATATACAGTTGTAGCCTGACGTTTACATAAGCTATATAAAGACACACATATGCAGGTTAAAACCTTCCCTGTTTTAGGTCAATTAGGAACCAAAATTATTTATATGTGCCAAATGCAGAATAATGAGAGGGGGTATTTTCTGCAAAGTCAGAAGTTTCCATACACTGGGATTACTCTGCCCTTAAACAATTTGGGACATACCATATGATGAGGTCAGGTCTTTAGAAGCTTCTGATAGGTTTATTGGCAACATCTGAGTTAATTAGAGACACAGCTGCTTCTGTGTGTAACATCATGGGAAAGTCTAAAGAAATCATCCAAGATATCAGGAAGAGAATTGTGGACTTGCACAAGTCTGCATCGTCCTTGGGTGCAATTTCCAGATACCTGAAGAGGCCTTGTTCATCTGTACAATTATACACAAGTACAAACAAGATGGGAATGTCCGGCCATCAAACCGCTCAGGAAGGAGACGGGTTCTCTGTCTCAGAGATGAACGTGCTTTGGTCCAACATGTGCACATCAACCCAAGAGCAAAAGCAAAAGACCTTGTGAAGATGCTGGTGGAAGGTGGTAAGATTGTGTCATTTTCTACAGTGAAATGAGTACTGTATCAACATGGGCTGAAAGGAAGAAGCCATTACTCCAAAAGAAACATATAAAAGCCAGATTAATGTTTGCAAATCCAAAGGAACAAAGACCTACATTTTTGGAGACATGTCCTGTGGTCTGACCAAACTAAAATTGAACACTTTGGCCATAATGACCATCGTTACATTTTTAGGAAAAAGGAAGAAGCTTGGAAGCCTAAGAACATCATCCCAACTGTGAAACACGGAGGTGACAGCATCATGTTGTGGGGTTGTTTTGCTGCAGGAGGGACTGGTGCAGTTCACAAAATGGATGGCGTCATGAGGAAAGAAGATTATGGGGCAATACTGAAGCAATATCTCATGACATCAGCCAGGAAGTTACAGCTTGAGCAGAAATGGGTCTTCCAAATGGACAATGACCCGAAGCTACTGCCAAACTGGTTACAAAGAGGCTTAAGGAGAACAAGTCAATGTTTTGGAGCGGCCATCACAATGCCCTGATCTCAATCCTATTGGAAATTTATGGGCAAACCTGAAAAGGCCGGTGCGAGCAAGGAGACCCCCAAACATGGCTCAGTTACACCAGTTCTGTCAGGAGGAAGGGGCCAAAATTCCCACCAACTATTGTGAGGATCTTGTGGAAGGATCCAGAACGTTTGACCAAAGTCCTACAGTTTAAGGGCAAAGCCACCAAATACTAATGAAATGTCGGGAACTGATGACTTAGCAGAAAGTAATAAAAATGCCTTAAAAATTCTCCCTCATTATCCTGCATTTGGCAAATATAAATAATTTTGGTTCCTAAGGGCGCGTTCACACGGCACAGGACAAATACCGGCCGGTATGTGTCCTGTTTTGCGCCCGTCCCCACGGCTGCGGGAGGGACGGCTTTTCTCCGCAATGAGTGGAGAAGAGCCCTCCCCCCTCCCATTGAAAAGCACATCTTCCGCCCAAAACCGGAAGGAAAGATGGGGCATGTTCTATATTTTCCCGGGCGGACCCCCGGGCGGAAAAAACAGCCGGCGGAAAACCCTTTGCAGTGGGGACATGGGACGCTCACGTTTCCATAACACAAGTGCTAATTTCGCCGTTTTTTTTGGGTCTGAAAACGAACCCGGCCGAAACCCGTCCCATAGGAAGCCTAATTGACCTAACCGGGAAGTTTTCTGATTTCCTGTCAGAGAGTGAGAGAAACCTGCTGATGGGGCTTTTTATATAGTGGATGGAAACTTCTGGTTTCAGCTGTAGATAAGCAAAAATGTGTAAACTTGCACCAGTAAGTATTAGGAAACCTGTCCCAAGGTGTGTGAAGGGTTTGTCTAGTGCAGCAGAGAAAATCTATGACGTTATTATCTTGGGCTGTAATCCTATGACCTCACTATTTCATGAGACTGTAGCTCTGTGATCTCATTTTTACAAGGGACTGTTTCTCTTTGACCTCATCATTACATGGAACTGCAGCTCTATGATCTCCCCCTTATTTACTTTGGGACTCGCAGCTCAAATGAGCCTTTCTTGTTTACATAGGACTGCAGCTCTCTAATCTAATTTTTACTCTGAGCTTTAGTTCTCTGATGTCATTATTATATGAGCCTGTAGCTTTATGATCTCGTTGTTACATGGAACCTCTTTTAAGGATTGCCCATAAGACATCAAGAAGGTTTAAAGCCTTAAAGGGGTTTTCTCACTACATTGATTCATCTTACCTCAGTCCTGTTTTCTTGGTTTCACTTTGAATTCAGGGGCGTGTTTACTGGCTTCCACTAGGCTGCAGTAGAAGCCAGGACTGTAGCTATAGAAACCAGAGCTTGCAGCCTATCGGGAGAGATTGAACAGGTATGTAACCAGGCCCGGACTGGCCATAGGGCAAACCGGGCACTTGCCCGCGGCGCTGGGGTTCCGGGCCGCAGGCCGGGTCGGAGCGCCCCGCCGAGGGGGCGTGTTCCCCCCCCCCCCCTCGGCGGGCGCGAGGTGCCGGCGACGCACAGGGCCGCAATGGTCGCATATTCACCCGGACCCCTGGCCCGGGGCCGAAGAAGGCCCCCCTCGCTGGGACGGCCGGGTCACTGACCAACCAAGCAGCCATCATGGCCGCCGCCTCCCTTCAACCGCGCGTGCAGGCAGCAGCCGGGCTGAACATCTGGAACTATTGATCCCGTCTGTCTCACTCCCCGGGCCGCGGGGCAGGCGCGCATTGATGACGTCATCGCCGCGCCTGTTCCGCGCCCACCCGGAGTGAGCGGCCGCTCCGGACGGACCTTGGAGAAGAGGAGGGAAAGACACAGGTAAGTTTAGTTTTTTTTTATAATTTTTTTAAAACTACTTACTGCCCCTGCCTTGGCTATATACCCCCCTGGCCCTGGCTGGCGCTATATACCCCCTGGCCCCCTGGCCCTCTTATACCCCCGTGCCCTGCCGGCGCTAAAATCCCCCTGGCCCTGCCTAGCCTTAAAACCCCCCCCGGGGCCCCGCCTGGCCCTCTGTATACCCCCCCGGCCCGCCTTTCCCTCTGATACCCCCCTGGGCCCGCCTGCCCTTGTATACCCCCCGGGGCCCCTGGTTTCGCCCCTCCCGCCTGGCGCATGTAAAACCCCCCTGGACCTGCCTGGGCCCCCTGTATACCCCCCCGGGCCCCCCTGGCCCTCTCTAAACCCCCCCCCCCCCTGCCGGCCCTCGTATACACCCCTGGCCCTCCTGGCCCTCGTATACCCCCCGGCCCCCCCCCTGGCCCTCTGTATACCCCCCTTGGCCCTGCCCGGCCCCCCTCAAAACCCCCCTGGGCCCTGCCCCCTCTTTTACCCCCCTGTCCGCCTGGCCCTCTCTATACCCCCCGGTCCTGCCTCGCTTTGCTGCCCCTTCCTGGCTATAACGCCCCTGCCTACCAAAATGCCCGCCTCTATAACTGCCCCTGCCTGCCTACTTACGGGCCCGCTGCTAAACGCCCCTGGCCCTACATGGCTGATTACTGGGGCACTCCGCTAACCTGGGTATTACTGGGGAAGGGGTGTTACCTACCAAATTTAAAGGGGGAAGGCCCTTTTTTCCTACAAGGGGGGCCCACCTTTTACATGCCCACTTATCTGACATTTTTTAATTTCTAATTTTTTTTGGGTCAACATCGCTGTTTGGGGAATTATAGAAAAATGCGGAAAAAAGAGGGATCAAGATGATTTGTTGGAAACACAGGGACATGGGGCCACAAAAAGACACTGCAAACTGTAACCGGGCAGAAAAAAAAGGGGAAAGGGAACGACTCATCAGGGAAACGTCATGGGGTTTGGGGCCCGAAAAGAAAAGGGGAAGAGAACAACCCCACAAGAGACGTCTCCTGTAGTCCCTGAGCGGGAAGTTTTCTTCTATGTTTAATCAGTCGAATTCAGTGATGGGGACCTACAACTGGGAATGGGGGGGTTTTAGGTTATGCTGGGCTTATTTTTCAGTGTGGGCTTGCCCCATTGTAAAGTGCACACCTGACCTGGATGAGGGGTTCTCTGCACCACTTTTTTTCTTTCTGTATGTTTGGGGAGCTCTCACAGGAGCGGTTTGGTGCATTTTTTGATGCGTTTTTTTTTTTTTTTGTGCAGAAATGTACAGCATTAAATGCTCTCCTTTCGCACAAAAACCGCACAAAAACACATAAATCACCAAAACCTCCGGTAAAACACCTTTTGGGTTTTTTTTTTTAGAAAATGGCAGGGGCGAGAACAAGGGAATTTTTTTAAAACGGGAAAATTTTATTGGGCTGCTGGGGGCTTTTTCCAGGGCTGATTTTTTTTTCCCCTCCCCCGGCCCCGTAGTAAATATAGCGGCCACACTGCACCCCATCAGAGAGATAGAACAGGGGCGTATAACGACCATGCTGGGAGCCTATCGGGAGAGAAGCAAACAATCGAGCAAAGCAACCAGCGGGAGCCTATCAGGGGAAAATAAACAGGGCTGTAGTATAGCAACCAGTGCGGCAGCCTATCAGGAGAATAGAACTTTTGTACTATAACAAACCCTGCTGGCAGCCTATCGGGGAATAGAAAAGTCTGACTTAGAAAAACCCCATGGCAGACTATCAGGGGGATCAAACGGTCTTACTATACAACCATGCGACAGCCCCATCAGGATGATCAAACAGGGCTGTAGCATAGCGACCATGCTGGCAGCCATCAGGAGGGATCAAACAGGTTGGGGGACTATAGTACCTGAGGAGCTGATGCAGCCCATACAAAAGGGGGTATCTAGAATAGGTAGGACCTGTTAATGGGCCCAAATTTCAAAGTGCTTGTTTTTCAAGATCTTAAAGTAAAAGCAGCGATCCCTGTAGTGAGACAACCCCTTTAAGTCCTCCCTCAACATCCTCTGAATATTGCTAGACCGGCTCATGAACTAAAGGGCAAGCATTCCCTTTGTCTCTTCCCGGACGCCCTTTCCTCGCAACGTTTAAAACCCAAAATTTAATTTTCGACAATTAAAAAACATAACAGCTTAAACCCAAGAAAATTTGCAGAGCCGAAACTGTTTCTTTACTACAAGACTTGTCACTTACATCAGATAACTCAGAACATTTACAATCCTGACAAGAAACATTGTAGCAAGAAGAAACCTGTTGGAATATACTGGAATGTTTTCACATATTTTTAAATTTTCAATTTAGCAACTGAGTTTGTCTGTTTTCACAATCCAATGCTTAAACTGGCCATATTCTTAAGATATAGGTTTTAAAAATGGGGAAAAAAAAGTTTTATAACACGGGGATTTAAAGGTTTTTACCACCTACAAAGAATGGTGAGGTCTGTAAATTTTATCGTAGGTTCCCTTCAAATGTGAAGAATCTAGAAAAGAAATCCAGAAAATCACATTGTACGATTTTTAAATAATTAATTTGCATTTTATTGCATGAAATAAGTATTTGATACAATAGAAAAACAGGACTTAATATTTGGTACAGAAACCTTTGTTTGTAGTTACAGAGGTCAGATGTTTCCTGTAGTTCTTGCCCCAGTTTGCACGCACTGCAGCAGGGATTGTGGCCCCCTCCTCCATACACATCTTCTCCAGATCTTTCAGGTTTTGGGGCTGTTGAGGGGATACATTGAGCTTCAGCTGCCTCCAAAGATTTTCCATTGGGTTCAGGTCTGGACACTGGCTCGGCCACTCCAGGACCTTGAAATGCTTCTTACGGAGCCGTTTCTTACTTGCCCTGGCTGTGTGTTTCAGGTCATTGTCCTGCTGGAAGACCCAGCCATGACCCATCTTAATGTTCTTACTGAAGTCTCCCGATACATGGCCCCATCCATCCTCCCTTCAATACGGTGCAGTCGTCCTGTCCCCTTTGCAGAAAAGCCCCCTCAAACTATGATATTCCCACCTCCATGCTTCATGGTTGGGGACGGTGTCTTGGGGTTGTACTCATCACTCTTCTTCCACCAAACAGGGCGAGTGGAGTTCTGAGTGTAAAGTTGTATTTTGTTCCCATCTGACCACATGACCTTCTCCCGCTTCCTCTGGATCATCCAGGTGGTCATTGGTGAACTTCAAATGGGCCTGGACATGTGCTGGGGGAGCAGGGGGACCTTGTGTGTGCTGCAGTATTTACTCCATGATGCCGTAGTGTGTTACCAATGATAATCTGTGAGACTCTGGTCCCAGCAATATTCAGGTCATTGACCAGGTTCTCCCAGGTAGTTCTGGGCTGATTCCTGACCTTTCTCAGAAACCTTCTTCCCACACGAGGTGAGATCTCTCATGGAGCCCCAGACTGAGGAAGACTGACCGTCATCTTGTGTTTCTTCCATTCTCTAATAATTGCACCAACAGTTGTTGCCTTCTCACCAAACTGCTGCCTATTATCCTGTAGCCCTTCCCAGCCTTGTGCAAACCTACAATTTTGTCCCTGGAGTCCTTAGCTCTTTGGTCTTGGCCACGGTGGAGGGGTTGGAGTGTGATTGATTGAATGTGTGGACAGGTGTCTTTTATACGGGTTACAAGTTCAAACAGGTGCAATTAATACAGGTAATGAGTGCAGAGTAGGACCTAATGGGTCTGTGAGAGCCAGAATTCTCGCTGGTCGATTGGTGATCAAATACTTATTTCATGCAATAAAATGCAAATTAATTCTTTAAAAATCGTACGATGTGATTTTCTGGATTTTTAATTTTTTTTCGATTTTGTCTCAGACAGTTAAAGTGTTCCTACGATAAAAGTTACAGCCCTCTCCATTCTTTGTAGGTGGGAAAACCTGAAAAATCGCCAGTGTATCAAATACTTATTTTAACCATTGTATACATGGTCCAATGGGTACCTGGGGCCCACCAGAGTTGATTCAGAGTTTAGGACGCCAGTGGAGATGATTCTTGGGGCCTACCAGTGGAGTTCATTCTTGGCGACCACCAGTGAAGTTGATACTTGGGATCCACCAGTTGAGTTGGTTCTTGGAGCCACCAGTGCAATTGATTCTTGGGGCCACCAGTGGAGTTGATTCTTGGGACCCACCAGTGGAGTTGGTTCTTCGGGTCCACCAGTGGAGTTGGTTCTTCGGGTCCACCAGTGGAGTTGGTTCTTCGGGTCCCCCAGTGAAGTTGGTTCATTGCCCCACCAGTGGAGTTGGTTCATTGCCCCACCAGTGGAGTTGGTTCATTGCCCCACCAGTGGAGTTGGTTCATGGGCCCACCAGTGGAGTTAGTTCATGGGCCCACCAGTGGAGTTGGTTCATTGGGCCCACGAGTGGAGCTGATTCTTGGGACCCACCAGTGGAGGTCATTCTTGGGACCCACCAGTGGAGGTCATTCTTGGGGCCCACCAGTGGAGGTCATTATTGGGGACCACCAGTGAATTTGATTCTTGGGCCCACCAGGGGAGTTGTTTCTTGGGATCCAGCAGTGGAGTTGATTCTTATGCCCACCAGGGGAGTTGTTTCTTGGGCCCCACCAGTGGAGATGTTTCTTGGGGCCCATTCTACAACTCTTATACATGACTGCACTACTGCGCTCTGCCTTACTCCCCGAAATGCAGCACCAGGTATGCCATACACAGGTGCCCTCTTTTCCCAAGAGCCCACCAGGGGTCCCTTGTGAGCAGTCCAAGTCTGTTGGGGTCCCACAACCATCTTCCTACAACAAAGACCAGGAGAAGATGGAAGAAGGAGGGACTTCAATTTATTTAAAAGAAAATACAATTAATAAATAAATAAAATAGTAACAAAGTTGACAAGAAAGCATTGTTAGTTTCTGGGTGCTATGAAGAGGTGTTCTTATACTACTCACAAAAAGTTGGGGAAATTTGGCTTTTGGTTTAAGTTTCAGGATGGACATAACATTTTTTGAAAATATTTTTAAATGATCTTTGAGCCCATCTCTCCCCTTTAGATGCACCCGTCCAACTGTTCAATTTTTCAGTAATTTTTGCACAATTTGCTGATCTCTAACAAGGAGTTTAATGGCAAAATTCCCAACAAGTGTTTGATCCATGAATCGTCCAATACATTTAGGGGCTCAATTTGATTTGGGATTTAAACTGTCCTCCTCATCCTGTTGTTCACATTGTGACATCATGAGACCAAGACAACACCTTACAATTGATCAGCAGGACCTCGCCATTACCAGGCTTCAAGCAGGAGGCTCTCAGACGGAAGTGACCACTGAGCTTAGAGTGTCACAGAGTGTTTTCAGCAGGTTGTATCAGAGATACAGAGAGACTGGAAGAGTCACAGAAAGGCAAAGAAGGGGATGACCTGACCACACCACCAGGCAAAGGCATCACAGCCTAGAGAGGTCCTGCTGATCATTTTTAAGGTGTTGTCTTGGTCTCACAATGTGAACAGCAGGATGAGGAGGACGGTTTAATCCCAATTTACATTGATCCCCTAAATTTATTGGGCATTTAGGATCAAAAACCCGTTGGGGAAT
>JAODAL010020042.1:0-70447 GCA_025379985.1 Phyllomedusa bahiana
CCCGCAGCAAAACCATCCCGCTTTCCGGCGGGCTCTGGTGAAAACCGGGTCCCACTTAGATTCCACTCCCTGGGTAGGGGCTTACGCCATCGCCTGCGGTGGTCCAGTGGATCCACCTCCAGAATCGTTACAGGTTAGACACCTCCTTCAAGCTGCAAAATCGACCATCCCTCGTAAATGGAAGCAAACCACCCCTCCTTCCATGGCATAATGGGCTGAGGAGGTAGCCTCGACTCACCGTATGGAGGAACTGATAGCGCATAGCCCTGATGCCACACAGAAACTGATCTCTACCTGGTGCCCCTGGGTTATCTACAGGGAATCCTCCAAATTTAAATCACTTCTAGGACCTGAGTCCTAGGTCGGGTGGGGTTGTCGGGGGGAGGCTTCTTTGGTGGGGCCACCTGGCCATATGAACCGAGATCCGCGCGATCCATACAAAACTTTTTTTTTTTTCCTCCCCTTTCCCCCTCCTCTCTCTTTTTACTTTTCTTCTCTCCTCCTTCCTCTTCCCCCCTATTAGTTTGTAATTACACAAACCCCTCTCCGCCTTTTTTAGGGATCTACGGCGCCTTTGCCCCTCACGCTGGTGGCCTATTTCTGAGTGCCTTGTCGTTAAAAGTGACTCGTCCCAAGTAGCCCTGAAGTGCTTAGCCTTACCCGGCTCCTTCGTGGGGACCAGTCTGAGCACGCCCTGGCGCCTCCCCTCTAATATTGGCACCCCATAACGATAGCACACAGGTTTCTTGAGGGGACTGTTATGGACTTCATCTGTTGTTACCTTCAATTTTTTTTTGTTTTTTGGTTTCTTATAACTCATTCAGTACTGTTCAAACAGCTGTTGTTATACTCTGGTTACACTTACTTCATTTGATCACCTTTCACGTGAATTTTATTGTTTAATGAAAAATTGTTAATAAAATTAAAAAAAAAAAAAATAGGAACTAGTAATGGGTGGGGACACCATTTGATTTAGCTGCATGGGGCCCTGAAACGGTTAAAGGGGTTATATTGTTTGAACTGTTCGTGCTCTTCAGCTAATTCTCTGAGATTGAGTTTGAAATCCAGGGGCGAGTCTCTTCTCTCATCAGGCGTGTCTCTCCTCCCAGGAGGTATGTCTCCCTTCACTGAAGACCTGTGACATCATCATTCTGAGTTAGGCAGTAGAAGCAGAAGGTTGTCTGGATATAACAGCTCTGCAGCCTCCTGCATGCTTCTTATGTCTGCAGCTTTCAGGCTCCACAAGCTCCCTGCTGTGCTATATTCAGTTATACACACAGCCTGAACTGATGAAACACATGTGAGGAGTGTACACTGCCCCCGCTTCCCCTCTGTTACCAGGCTGCAGTCTGTGTTACTGTTTTATATGGAGCAATGCACACTGCCCTCCCCCCTCCTCACAGGCAGGAAAATTTATAATACTGTGTTATATGAGGGGATCTGTGACTTAAAGGGGTTATGCCACCATGCCACGACGTGGGATGCTAAGAAATCATAAGTTAGGCACTTTCCTAAATGCATGTCATTAAAAAAGTGTAAAAAAAGCAGCTATCACCTAAGTAAAGATGTCAACTCTATCACTCAACGTTCACTGACAGCAAGCACCTGTTATATCTCTTAGTTTACACAAAAATTACACTGAAAGCCAGCAGCTTTTACTCCTGTTCTAGTGGTGCTCTTTACTCAACTACAAGGACAAATGTCAGCTTCAAGTAAAGATCTCTGCTTGCTGTCAGTGACATGTGAGTGAAAACAATGGGGAGAGAAGCAATCAGCTTTGAGAGAAGACCCTGCTCAACCTTTAACTAGCTTGGGCTGGTAGTGTAGTAGTAGGGCTTTAGTTTTACAAGGAAGGGGTTTGGAGCTCTAGTCCCTCACAGAGTATTTTTTTTTCCCAGTAAATTCTACACATATGTAGAGAGACCTAAAATATATATGTCAATCTCTATAATGATATATATACACATACATAGCTCCCCTATATCATGTCTCATCCCCCAGAGTATATGCATTGTATCACGTATGTTGGAGGTGCTTGGTGTGACTACTGTGACGATGGAACACTATATAGGGGAGATTTGTGTGGGTGTATATATAAAACATTATAGATGTTTACACATATATTATCATATCATTACATATGTGTACAATTTATAAAAGAAAATAAAAAAACTACTGATGGGGCTTGAACTCCTAACCTCTCTCTTGCAGAGCTGATCAGCTAAGCACTACACTACACATACAGCTTGTACAAACACTGTGTTGAATCCTTATGTTATACACTACAGAGGAGTTCATGATGCAGAGGAAGAAGGATACGTATTCAACCTTGGAATGAGCATGTGATGATGTCATAAGGAGGCGGGGCTTGCATTAGATCTGAGGAACAGAACACCCTTTTTTCAAAGTAGCAGCTTAAGGACTGGACCTGTGAGGCAGTCATTGCCCAGATCATTCACCCTAGAGCTGGGAGATGTATATAGAGCCAGCAGACATTGGTTTCACTATCGATTTTAACAGCTCAGAGGGGAGAAAACACAGAGTGTGCAGGCGGCCAATCACAGTGCAGGGGGCGTGGCCGGGGCATTTCCTGTCTAGGGGCGTATCCCAACAGGCTGAATGAAATGTCAGCCAGCCAATCACAGTGCAGGGGCGTGTCTAGGGCGGGAAACGTCCAGGAGGCGTGTCAAACCAGCAGCAGCAGAAATAGAACACAGATTTACAGAAAAGCTCATATCTGCTAAACCAAGTGACTGAGGTAATGCAACCCAATTACAAAAGTGCTTATTTTTACTGTCCCCATAATCTGAGACATGATCTTTGTAGCGATAAAACCCCTTTAATAGATGACTGACGGCAACCCTGCCTACCACCCCCTATAACTACGGCCCTGCCAGCTGAACCTCCGTGTTCCCTGTTGGGATGTTCTTGCTGCCTCCAAATATATGACATTTTCTTGGGCCCTGGTGCAAAAAGTGATAGGGGGCTCCTGCCAGTTACCATGTCCACTACCAGTGTCTTCTTATGTGTCAAAGGGGCCCCATGGCAGCTGCTACCACTGTACCTGCTATAGCTACGCAGTCCTCATCTTTTCAGTTAGCCATTAAAAGGAATGAATTATTTTAGCCTGTGAATTTTTCTCTGTGACTATTAGAGCCAAATTTTCTTCACTAAGTTGTTCCACGTATCCATTTTACTGTTAAGGAAGCTAATTGCAGCTTCTCCTCACCTGTATGGGTATAAAAATTAACCAGAACATCATCTCCCATTGACTTTAATAGGGTTCGAAGTTCGGTTTGAGTTCGACTCGAACTTCAAACCGAACTTTTCAAAATTCGAGGTGCTACTCGAACTCGAACTTTTTAGGGTTCGCTCATCACTAGTTACAGCTGATACACACTGCAGGTACAGCTCCTAACTACACAGCACAAATGCCTTAAAGGGGTTGTCTCGCTACAATGATTGGGTTTAAATTAAAAGATCTTTAAATTACAAGCAGCTTTGCAATATATGTTCATTACAAATGTCCTACTGATTTTGAGTTATCCCTGTTAGTAGTAGTGCATCAGCTCCTGAAATCACTATAGCAGCAGACCTGTTGATCTTTATCTCACTGGCTGTCAGTGCTAATGACTCATCAGCCTCTGAATACAGGTCAGAGCACAGAGCCCCTCCTGCACAGTATGCTTCTGTAGGGAAGGGAGGGGGAGGGCTCTGGCTTCTGTGTTTGTGTAGCTGGATTAACCCTGTGTGTGCCTGCTCCCTCCTGCTCTCTACACAGATTGAGGAGAGCAGAGATGAGGCTGATCTGTAGTCAGTAGATGTGACAGCAGTGAAGTGTGTTACTATAATCATGATGTGTCTCTGGAGCTGTGACTATACTAATAGAACAGATCAGGGGGGCATGTGAACAGTTCATGCTCTGCTGTATTAGTGACACATCCTGAGTATAGTAACACACTTTACAGCTGCCCAGTGTCTGTTCTGACAGGGTTTGTTTGTTGTTGCTTGAGATGTGGAGATTTGTATGCTAAGCAGGGGGTATAGGAACACTTACATCCCCCCTGCTCTGCTATTAGCATACACAGCTTCACAGACCTCTCCATCCTCATAGATCAGCCTTCTACTGTCTCCGTGGAGCTGATAGTGCAGCTGATCTAGCAGTGAGCAGACTGCAGCAGACCTAGGCAGGCACACACAGGGTTAACTCTGGCAGCAAACCCCCTTGCCCCCCCTCCCCCTGCTGTATAGAAGTTACTGAAGTCAGAGAAGGAGAGCTGTCTGTGTGCTGAGGGGAGGGGGGAAGAGGGAGGAGAAGAGGCAGACAAGAAGCACGCCCCTGAATTCAAAAATCCTTTGCTGCCAGCCACATTGAAGTAGGCTGAAAGCTTGTAATGAGACAACTCCTTTAAATCAGTGACGGACTGGAGTACCTGGGGCCCATCACTGGAGTTAATTTTTGGGGTCCACTCTACAGCTACTGTTCATAGCTGCACATACATTTTGCACTCTGCTACTCACTTTCTGCCTCTTTTCCTTTCTCCCAGAAAAGAACCTCCAGGCCTGCCATGCACAGGGGCCCACTATGCTCATGGATCCACTGGGGTTTTCCCCTGCACTCCTGTGAGCCAGCCCAAGCTTGTCTTAAAATGGATGATGTGTGGTGCCAAGGAGTTCTATATACATGACTTATTAGAGATTTTTTTTATTTTTATATTAGCCCCCCGCTAAATGGCGTTCTTCTACAAGTAAGAAAACTTTAACAATGGTGCCACCTACAGTTCTGCCTACAGATGGGTATCTTTGGTTTGGCTGATAGAGCCATATCAAGGCTCTTTTATAGGTGGCACTAGTCAGTCAGGTCTGCAGCAGAAGGAAAACTACGTTGTGTTTTTTTTAAGGATCATGCTTAGGGTATGTTCACAAAGGGTAAGGTAATTTCGCCGCATATCTGCGCTCTAATACGGGCGAAATGCGCCCCGAAATTACGGTAATCCATAGTTTTCATAGAGAACTATGGATTACGCCTCCTCTCTCCGCTCGTACAATATGATCATATTGTAAGCGTGGGAAGATAAGTGACAAGTCAATTATTCGCAGCGAATACACATTTCGAGTAATAAATGTCAATGGGGCCGGTGAGTTGCTAGCTCCCCCGCGCCATGGGAGTACGCGCTGCAGTACATCGTGTAAACATACCCTTATAAGAATCCCCACTACAGCTGGATATCCATAAAGGAAAATGGTTCTTCCCAAATACTACTTCAAAAACGTCTCACTGTGCTAACTAGAATCCTACTCTGTACTAGTGAGGACCATTAACCTGAAACAGCTCTGTTTACAGCTGAGTATCTGGTTAGACTACGGGTGAGTTCACCAGGCAAGGGACAAATACCGGTCGATTTATCCAACCGGTATCTGTCCTGTTTTGCGGCCGTCCCCGCGGCCGCGGGGCTGAGGGTGGGGAGCTTTTCTTCATGATGAGCGGGTCTGTTCTGTGAAATAAGACACATCCCTTTGATTACTTGATTCTGTCTCTTTCCTCCTTCCTTGTAGATTGTAGGCCTTTGCAGGTGTTGTGGATGGGAACAAAGATTATATATGTGTGATCCTTTGTGTCTCCATTTTAATGTATTAGTTAGTATGCCTTTATACTATGGCACGTAAAAGTTGCCTGTATAACCACACACTCTCTAATGTGTTAACAAAATGGCCGCCACAATATGCTTATAGAGATACCCATCGTATAGTCCAAGATGGCGCCTCCTCTGAGGTTACACTTCGTGTTCGGACACTCCTGAGCTATGGGGTGTATGTATTGGGAGAATGCAACCAATAACGACTAACAGCTAGGTGCATGTGATGCTTTCTTATCTTGCTAACCTTCAAAAGTATAAAAACCCGCCATTTTGAGAATAAAGACAGAAAGTGTATTCACAGCAACAAGGCATGTTGTGATTTTCTTTCTTTGTGCACCTTCATCATCTTAAGATAATTTCCATCCATATTAGATCCATCCAGGTTCCATCCATATTACAGGCAGGGTCTCCTTCTGTACCAGTTAGTTATTTATTGTCACCATTGTACTTGTTTGACATATGTTATGTATGTAACCTCTTCGAATGTACAGTGCCCTGGAATCAATGGCGCTTTAAATTAAATGATAATAATAAAAGTCTCCTGAACTCAACACAGAGCTGTTTCATGTGTGTTAAGACACAAAACTACTGAGCATCCTTTCATCAAATAGCTCATTTAGAACCGTAGGAAACACACAGAAAATTTATTGAAAATATATTACAAAAGTGCCTAACTGTGGACAGATATTATGCAGACATTTTTTTATTTTTATTTACAGGAGAGCCCCTTTACAGTTAATGTTCACCCTAGAATACCACATTGTTCTTTTATTAAAGTACTTGCTGACTCATTACTTCATTCATTATAATGGTCAATGCCCTGTCCTTTTTTATACAGAGCTCCAAGTAACCTGCTTCATGATACAGTTAAAATTTTGTCTGCCAGCAGCCAGTAATAGAGGAAGCTTAGGAGCCTATTATTCATTGCTTTATCTTTGTTAAGGCATAATATTTGGAAATATATATTAAGAAATTGGTTAACACCAAGGGATCACTGTATGAAGAATTGTTTTTTGTATAAAGCTGTAAAACGGTTTTTCAGCCGAACGAGTGTGCTTGGGTAAATTAAGAACTCCCATAGACATGAACTGGTCTCAGAAATGATTCTGCAAAGTAGCAAAATGCCGTTAACATTTTTAGGCCTCATTTTCATGTATATGTATTAGTTTAATTTACATAAAAGGAGGCTACAGAAAAAAAATCACTTTTGCATGTTTATTTTTGATTAAAACTACTTTTTCTACTAGTCCTACAGCTGTCACTTGCTGTGACTTGTAGTGATGTCCTGGACTCATAGCACCAATTGTAGTGATGTCCTGGACTCATAGCACCAATATAGTGTTTATGGCACTACACCTAAATAGCATTGAGAAGTCTGGGACAATAAGTAATAATCTGTCAATAATTTGCATTTAACTATTTGAAATATTCTCAATCTGTGCTGTCCACTGTTCTAGTATCGGACAACACTTATCCTTAGTTAAACTGCTTTTTGGTTTATTCGCGTAAGTGGTAAAAAACCACAGGTTTGATTTCCTGCTACCTGTAAAAAAAATAGTTGATGTTCACAGATCTGATTTATAACATTTCCTGTAGCTGACTCATCGTCTAAAATCTTCGCCACAGTGTTTAATTTTGATGTGCTTAATTTCCACTGAGTATAGCTCTTTTTTAAGTCTAAGATTGTTACAATATAAAAAGGTAAAAAAATCAAATGGATGAATATATTTTGGTTTTGTTTAATCTATCACCTTGTTTTTGATGCCAATAGCAGAAAAACACCCCCAAAATTCAAAGACAAACACAAAGCCTTATCTGTGTATAGTGTTGCTATGGTGTTTACAGTACAAATTCTCCCACCCTCTGTCCCAATCTACACAGCAAAGCTGAAAAGTTGAAGACAAACAATAGGAAAAGTCAGTTTATGTGTGTGCTTGTGGTTGGCGATTTAAGAGGTTGTCTGTTCTTGTAAAATATACTGTCTGCTAGTTGGAGAGGGGTTAGAGTACTGAAGTAAAAGAAAAATTTAACTTACCTCTGAAACCTACTCCCGGTACTCCCCACCAGTTGTGTTAGGGTATGTTCACACAGGGTCTTTTGGTGCATATTTCGGCACATATTTTGAGCGGAATTTCACCAAAATATGCCCCAATGTACACTACAGTACCCACTACAGCCGCCTATTTTATGATGGTAATTTAGCATGTGTCTGCACAAAAGTGACATATCACTTAACTTCTTGTCTTTCCGCCATCTACTAACCAACCCCCCCCCCCCCTGCTATTTCTGTTTCTGTATGTGGTACCACCATTTCTCCTAGGCAGCAGGCCCGCTGTCTAGGGGTTTTATTGGATTCTGATCTGACCTTCTCCCCATATATCCAATCCCTTGTCCGCTCCTGTCACCTGCACCTCAAGAATATCTCCAAAATCCGTCCATTTCTCACTGTGGAAACGACTCAAACTCTCATTACTGCTCTTATTCTTTCTCGTCTTGACTACTGCAACTCCTTGCTTATCGGTCTCCCTCTCTGCAAACTCTCCCCTCTCCAATCTGTCCAGAACGCAGCAGCCAGGCTTGTCTTTCTCTCCAGCCGCTATACTGATGCCTCTACCCTGTGTCAGTCACTGCACTGGTTGCCCATCCAGTACAGGATACAGTATAAACTCAGCACTCTCACCCATAAAGCTCTCCACAGCGCTGCTCCTCCCTACATCCCCTAGTCTCTGTCTACCGCCCTACCCGTGCTCTCCGCTCTGCTGATGATATCAGACTACATTCCTCAATCATCCGAACCTCCCATGCCCGCCTACAAGATTTCACACGTGCGGCACCAATTCTCTGGAATATGCTACCGCGGGCGATCAGGCACATTCACAACCCTCACAGTTTTAAGAGGGCCCTGAAAATACATCTCCTCAGCCTGGCCCACCAAGATCCCTAACTGCTATCACACACATCTGTCACTCCCTGCACTTGGGCCATCACAGGCACTTATCTGTATATAGATGTACAGTCTGGATGGCAGGTTCATCCATTTTTCATGTAAACCACCCCCTATTTATGAAACATGGCTGGACCATTGTAAACTTGGCACTTCTCACCCTTCGTTTCACCCATACACCCTAATAGATTGTAAGCTCTCACACGGCAGGGCCCTCACACCTTGTGTCTCATTTGTAAGTACTTTTAAATGTGTAATGACTGTATGTTTACCCTTGAATTTGTAAAGTGCTGCGGAATATGTTGGCGCTATAGAAATAAAGATTATTATTATTATTATTATTATCACTTCCCTGCATGTTTGTATGCCGCATACTGGTTAAAAATATAGAATGCAGGAAACTGCCTTGGGCCATTTTTGCGGCGTATTAGCTTTTGAAATTACACGCTTGGACGTGTGTAATTTCAAAGCGCAAATGCACAACGTTTACAGCTTTTTTCTAGGGTCATTGCACACCTCCCAACTTTCCTAGCCAATGATCTGATTCTCTCCTCTGCTCGCTGACAGATTATTTCTTGGAGCATCTTGTGCCATGTTCTGTTCTTCAGTTCTGACCCTTGACTTGTTCCTGACAACCTAATCCGACTTTGAGAGAACTCTGCCTACAAACATATATGTGAAAGCCAGCTCATCCCAATGATGCTGCATGGATGGAAATCCATTCCAAGTAACGGTAAATACTGTACAGAAGCAGAGGGGGTTAAAACAAATATACTTTGTTGGAATCAACTAGATAAAACCATCATTATGATCGGCAACAAAAAAGACAAAATACTGCAGCTTGTGTGTTTGGAGCAGTGTTATCCGCTATTACTCATAGCAGTCATAGCAGCATATGAGTAAGATCAGATAACACCACTCGAAACGCGTAAGCTTTAGTGTTTTGTCTTTTTTGCCACATGGTGCTGCCGATCGTAATGATGCTTTAATCTATTTGATGGATTCCAATAAAGTATGGTTTTAACCATAACAGAACTCTGCTTACCCTGACTCTCTGCTTGTGATTCAACTATGTATTTTTTCTTCTGCTCCAGTACAGCGCCTGTTATGCAGTAGGTACCTATTTACTTTTTGCAGGACCTATATAACTGCCTACCTATTTAATGAGGGGCCTATATACCTACTGAGGGATCTATAAACTTAAAGTATTTATTATTTTTTTGGGACTATGTTATACAGTGGGTACGGAAAGTATTCGGATCCCTTTAAATTTTTTACTCTTTCTTTCATTGCAGGCATTTGGTAAGATCCAAAAAGGTCATATTTTGGCTCATTAATGTACACTCTACACCCCATCTTGAAAGAATAAAAACAGAAATGTAGATTTTTTTTTAAAAATTTATTAAAAAAAAAAAACTGAAAACCCAAATGGTCATTAAGTTTTCGACACTCATTTTTAAACTCACATTGCCCCTTTTTCCTTCTGATCCCCTTGAGATGGTTCTACTCCTTCCTGGTGCCAGCTGTTTAAAATAAACTGATTGGACTTGTTATAAAGGCACACAGCTGTCTATATAAGACTGCGCACTCACAGTGCATGTCAGAGCACAGAAAACATGAGGTCTAAGGAACCCCCCAAGGAACTCAGAGACAAAATGGGCAAGGCACAGATCTGGCCAAGGTGGCAAAAGAATTTTCTGCAGCACTCGGGGTTCCTGGGAGACACTGGTCTCCATAACCTTTAAAGGGGAAAAAGTTTGGGACACCACAACTCTTCCTTGACATTGCCGCCCAGCCAAAACTAAGCAATCGGGGAGAAGGCCGGGGAGAAGGAAAAGAAAAACCCCCGAATCACTGTGGCTGAGCTCCAAATGAGTAGAGAAGGGGAGACATTCCACAAATCACTGCGCCCCCACCAGTCGGGGTTTATGGGGGTGTCCGACGGAAGCCTCCCCCTCATGCATCATTCCCAAAAGACCAGGGCGTACTAGCTCAAAAGGGGGCTTCTACTCAAATGAGCAAAGGGTCAAAAATATTAAAACCTGTATATTTCTTTTTTCTTTTTTAAATTTAAATTTGCAAAATTATCTAATTTCTGTTTTTTTCTTTCAAGATGAGGTTCAGGGTGTACATTAAATGGGGCCAAAAAAAAAAACGTTTTGGATCTTCCCAAAGGGCTGAAATTTAAAAGAAAGTGAAACTTTTAAAAAGGGGTCTGAAACTTACGTACCTACTGTATTAGACTCATTTATGCTGACGGGGAACTATTCTTGTTTATCTTCAGGATAGTTGTTTTAGTTTGTATGAACATTTGTATTTTTAAATGTTTACACATATTTGTGTTCTGTTATAAAGATTATGAGTGTATTTGGATGTGTATCTTTTATGATGTGTTCCTTTTCTTGTGTTTTATAAAGCAGTTACTGTATATGACAATAAATGTTCATTTATGTTGTGAGGTCACTCAAAACATAACAGATTTTCAACTGGCATAATTTTAAAATATCTCCTCCTGTATCTAGATATTAGTGTTACATACTAATTATAGTGCCCCCTACTGTTACTTTGATTACATCTCAGAACATCCACGCAATGTGTCTAGTGTGAATGACAAAACTTTTTTCATTTTTGAGTCCCTTTTGGGCGAAAAAATTGCACGGTGGTGGGATGTTTTAAGAAGGAAACAACAGAACGCCATAACAGAATGTAAAACAAAACTACCCACAAGCATTTCTTTTAAATATTATATAGTTATGCTTTGTGTACTCTTAGACATGAAAGTCATACATAAATGTGAGAAAATGCCTTTCACTTATAATTTTTTTTAAAAAGGCATAAACAGTGATGTTTTCACTTATAAAAGGGAACGTATCCTGATTCCTTTGTCTTCTTTCCGGATTATATCTTTCAACATTTCTCTCACAGATGTCACTATAAATTTCATCAATGATGTTAACTGCAAGAGCTAGATTGGTTTATATCTCATGTTGCAAGAATGTACAAATGCAACTTTATTAACATTATTTCATCAGATATGTATTAGCATGTCACAAAATAACAAGCACTTCTTCAGTATCATTGATTATAACAAGATTCTCAAGGCTCGAACCATAAAATATAAATGCAATACTGGAAATTAATCATTTCCAGACTCGTGTAATGGTTCTAAGTAGTCCATAATTTTGCTTATTTCATAGACCCCCACTGTGTGTTGTCATGGGCGCAGTGAGGGGTGGAGGCAGAGGAAGCCATGGCTTAGGCTGTTAGTCTGGTCACGGCGTAAACCTCACCTCTCCGGCACCATGAAGAGGGGGTCTCACTTTAAGATGGGGTGGTAATTTTCCCCGGGGCACACTTGTTGGGGAGTCCTCCTCAACTGCCTGCTGTAGATGTGTGTGATTGGGATGCGAAAAAGCAGGATGGGTTTACAGTGCAAACCGTTGCCAGCAGAGACCTCCTTTACTTCACCAGGCAAGATGGAATACACACATGGCAGTGGTAGCATTCAAATTACATCTCAGTCCCTCCAGTCCAGCCACTCAGTAGACTAAGGCAGAATAATATTCCTAAACAAAGTCCCTTGCATAGCTACCTCTTTATTGTTTCACTTCCATGTGGTCAGGGAAGATAGGCATTAAAGCTGACCTCTAAGCTCAGAGGCAGCATAGCCTTTGTCAGTGCAC
The DNA here is from genome assembly GCA_025379985.1 of Phyllomedusa bahiana. Classification (NCBI taxonomy): domain Eukaryota; kingdom Metazoa; phylum Chordata; class Amphibia; order Anura; family Hylidae; genus Phyllomedusa; species Phyllomedusa bahiana. The sequence goes on from JAODAL010020042.1 coordinate 12,267, forward strand.
CTCTGACAGCTGCAGATGATGATGATGATGACACTGATAACCCAAAGGTGGAAATCAGTGGAGATACACAGAACATTAAATTTACCTAGCTTATATAACCTCCTATTCTATCCCCACCCTTGTGTTGTCATGGTGATTCCCGCCTAAGCCCTGAGCAGCAGACATTTCTGCAAGGCAGCATGACTATACACCTTTTACAGACATGTGCAGAAGCTTTTAGCTGAACACAAGAGTGAAGTAGAGGTCAACCAACAGTATAAAAAACACTTATCAAATTGCATATAGTAGAATTATACAAATATCCGCCGTGCAATTGTCAAAAAAAACTCTTTTAGTAGTGTATTGTACCAATAACTCCTGTACATCATAGTCTACAAAATGCTGGGGGCAGTGTCCTGATGCATATTGCATAATGATTTCACTCCGCATGCACTGGGCACATGGCCTTGGAGAGAACTGCTCAGGCAGAGGAATGAGGAGAGGTATTACTTTTTTTTTTTTAAAGGGGGCCTATCTTTCTATACAGGGGACTTATATATCTACCTATTGGGTGGCCATATATACCTACCTGCTTTCATAGGGTGAGCATATATACCAACCTACCTACTTGGGGAGCTATATACCTACCTACTGGGAAGTCTATATATACAGCTACTTAGTGAGGATCCTGTGTACATTCTGGGAGGGCTATATACCGTATTTTTCAGACTATAATACGCACTGGACCATAAGATGCACTTAGGTTTTAGAAGAGGAAGATGGGGGGAAAAATTTGAAGCAAAAAGTGTGGGCTGAAGTGTATTTTTTATTGGTACCATTTTGGGTTAGATACGACTTTTTGATCACTTCTTATTACATTTTTTTGGGGACATGAAATGACCAAAAAAACATAGTTTTGATGTTTGCAATTTTTTTTTCATCTATGCTGTACAGCATTTGGGATAAATGTGTTCTAGTAGAATAGATCGGACTTTTACGGATGTGACAATACCAATTATTTTTAATTTTATTTTATTTGTAAAATGACAAAAGTGGAGTGATTTAAACTTTAATATATATATATATATTTTTTAATACTTAGTCCTCCTAGGGTACTTGACCACTAGGGGGCAAAATGCCTTGTCCTATATACAGCAGTACAATTTTAGATTTTCATTCATTCATTACTTATTACCAGGGTTTAATAGGTGTACATACATGGCAGCTGCGGAAAGCCTGCACGAGACTGCCTTCTGCCATGGCAAACCGATCTCCATCCTCCCACCCCCCCCCTCTCCCTCTCGCAATTACATTCAGCTAGATGCTGTGGCTGTGAAAGCAGAAGGGATTAAATCGGCTCCACCCCTACTGTTAGAGGCGGCTTCCAGTTGTACAGCGCTCTCTCGGGCCGGCAGGAGCCTGGAGAGGAGCAATGCTGCAAATTTGGGGGAAAAAAGTGTGTCTTATAGTCCGAAAAATATGGTAACCTACCTATAGGAGAGGGCTATATAACTACCTACTAGGGGACTAATACATCTACATACCTTCTTAATGGCAGATATAAATGTAACCTATATACTTACCCACCAACGTGGGTGCCTATATATTTATCTTCCTACTTGGGGGCTATATACCTACCTACCAGAGGGCCCTCTATACCTATCTATCTACTGGGGGGCCTATATACCTACATAATGAGAGACTTATATACCTACTTAATAAGGGGCCTATATACCTACCTACTGGGGGCTACATTCCTATTTACCTACTAGAGGACCTACCTGCTTAATGAGGGGCTCTCAAAGGATGCACCTGCACTTCGCTCATCAGAGCTGGCTCCCGGCAGGAAACATCTCAATCCGACACAACGGCTCCAAGTGAGTAACTTTATTTCATAAACATGTGCAGCGGTACAAACATGTAAAAAAAGCTGGCGCTTGGCCAACGCGTTTCAGGCAACTTGTGCCCTTGTGAACTAAAGTTACTCACTTGGAGCCGTTGTGTCGGATTGAGATGTTTCCTGCCGGGAGCCAGCTCTGATGAGCGAAGTGCAGGTGCATCCATTTAGTGGGCCGGACGTTGTGTTACTGTGGAGCTGCAGTTTGTCCGCATCAGGCACCGGTGGTAACGTACACAGGACTGCTGCAAAGGTGAAGCCAGAAGAACTGAAGGTGAGCCATACATGCATAGGAACTGTGCTTAGTTTTGCTTAATGAGGGACCTATATACCTACCTGCTTAATGATGGGAATATATACCTACTTCTGGGGGCCTATTTAACTGCCTACCTACTTAATTGTGGGCCTTTAAACCTACCTACTTTGTGGGGGGCCTATATACATATAAATAATTACATAGGACCTATGTGCTGGAGTGAATAACATGGGCGCCTTCACTTTCGCCCTAAATCTTATGAGATATTGTAACGGGTTGCGCCGCGGTCCGGTCCACGGACCGCGGTCGCACCCGTGTCCCCCGCGGCAGGTCCCCGGCGGGGACGGGTGCCGCCGCGGGTCCCACTGTCGCCCGTGGCTGCATCCGTCCCGTCTCCTCACCTGACCGCGCTCCCGTTCGGTCCGCGTCCCCTGCTGGTCGGAATGCGCATGCGCGCCCCCTAGCGCGCGCTCGTTCATGTAGATTTAAAGGGACAGTGCGCCGGTAATTGGCTAATTGCCGGGCGCTGTCTCTATTTAAGTTTTGGTTCCACGTCACTTCCCTGCTGGATCTTTGTTGCCCTGTGCCTTTGTGAAAGCGTTCCTGATAGTCTATTTGCCTTGCCGTGTACCAGACCTTGCTACGTTTCTCGACTCCGAACCTCTGCCGCCTGCCCTGACCTTATCGCCTGTCCACGACCACGAACCATTGCCGCCTGCCCTGACCTTCTGCCTGCCCACGACTACGATTCCCGGACTACGCTTCTGTACCTCGCTGCACCTCGGCCGCCACCGCAAGCAAGTCACGTCAGGGGGTAACGACCTGGTAGCCCCACGCCGCAGCAAGTCCATACCGCTTTGCGGCGGGCTCTGGTGAAAACCGGGGGCTACTTAGATTCCGTTCCCTGGCGTGGCTTAACTACCATCGCCTGCGGTGGTCCAGTGGATCCACTACCAAGTCCGTTACAGATATATATATAAAACGTTGCGGTGTTGCACACCTGTTGATGCTGTCATTGCCGCAGGGCTCAGAGTGATTATGTTCCTATACCTTGTGGAAATCGTTTGAATGTACTCCACACCAGGAGACTGCTACTCAGCTTGAAGACTCTCCACGCCAGGAGACTGCTATTCAGTTTGAAGATACTCCAAGACACGAGAAGGCTATTCATACTGAATATACTCCAATACATGATACTTCTACTAAGCTTGAAGACTCTCAAAGCCATGAGACTGATATTCATTTTGAAGATACTCCACGTGTCAGGGACCGGTCAGGGACACACACACAGACACGGACAAGTGGGCCCTGACTCTGATCCCAGCCCCTGTCCCTGCCTTTTGGGGAACCCGACTCCTTAATAGGCCGGCCCCAACCGGAAGACTGATAGCTGCACTGATATACGTGCGACACAGACAGGACAAACAGACACAGAACAATAAGTGTAGTCGGGCGGTCTAAAGTCGGCAACAGTACGGGCAGTGTGGTACAGAGAAGTGAGACAAAAGAGGATAACCGGGGTCCAAGCCAAAGGTCAATACCGGTCGGGCGCAACAGTACAAAATCCCTAGGAGAGAGATTGGTCAGTAGCAAAGCAGTGTCAGGTAACAGAAAGGACAGACTAAAGGCAAGGCTAGCTACAGGCAGAAGACCTCTCTAGCAGGCAAAGATGAAAGTGAAATGAACCTTTAAATAGGGAACTAAAGAAGGCAGAACTGAGGTAATAGGTGGAAAGAAACACCAGACCGGACAGGAACAAAAGGTTGTCAATCAAAAGGAGAAACTCATTAACTCAAAGAGTGCTGGAGGATTCCTGGCCAGGGCATTGGCCAGGAATCAATCCAGCAAAGAGCGAGGAGAACACAGTTCACACTTAGTGAATACAATTCAAAACATCAAGTAAGAAACCAGGGATTCCGTCGCAACGGCCGCGGCCGGCGAACAGAGCCCAAAGCTGAGGTTCTGTCAGGCATGATCATGACAGTAGCCCCCCCTCCCCCTCCAGAGCCTCAACACACCCCCGTGGTTTCGTGTGACGGGCCTGACCAATCTTTCCCTTTTTAGGCGTGGGAGCACACATTGCTAACGGGACTTGAAAACGGAGGTATTTTGGTCTGGGTCTGTGTTTTTTATTGATTTGTTTTAGTTGAGCGTTTTTAAGAGTCTTATGACTCTTAACCCAGACTGTGCACAGTCGATTAACGCTGGATTCTATTTTGGTTTCACAACCTGTAGTGGCAGAGTACATGAGATGGGAATCCTCCTCATAGCAAAAGGGAGACAGCAGAACTCTGTGAATCGGTAGTAGAGAACAATACTTCCGGAGAAAGAAAATTTTCAGGTTTCTTAATATACAAATGCATAGATTCCTGCTTCGGGGCAGACAAGTTAAGCTTTGCCCCCGGAGCAAGGTCTATGGTACAATCATCCGGCTGGTGTGGAGGCAAATTATCAGCAACATCGCTATCTAAGACATCAGATTTACATTCTGAAATATCGTGAGTATTAATTACCGCACACACCAAGGGATCAACAGTTTTCAAATGAGAACCACATGAGTCGCCCCATTTGATCAGCTCAGTGGTTCTCCAGTCAAGCACAGGATTATGGCGGCGGAGCCAGGGCAACCCAAGAATAATATCCGCAGTGAGTTTCTCCATGACAAAAAACGAAAGTTTTTCCGTATGCGAACTCCCAACATTCAAAGTGATCTCAGCAGTCCGAAATTTGATTCTTCCCCCAATTAGGGAGGTTGAATCTACCCCTGAAACCAAAAAGGGAGTACTCAATGGAACTAGTTCCAACCCCAAGGCCTGGACAACAACCATACTAATAAAACTGGCAGCAGCGCCTGAGTCAATCATAGCTTGACAAGCAAAATTCTTAGAATTAGAGACCCAGGATACAGGCAAGAAAAACTTATTACCAGAGTTAGGAGGTACCTGTATACCCGAGTTACCTTCCTGGAAGTTACTCGGGCGTTTGGCGTTTCCTTGAGGTGACCTGGGTCTAGTCGGACAGTCTCTCAGAAAATACAATTCAAAACATCAAGTAAGAAACCAGGGCTTCCATCGCAACGGCCGCGGCCGGCGAACAGAGCCCAAAGCTGAGGTTTTGTCAGGCATGATCATGACACCACGCCAGGAGATCGTAGCTTGAAGATACTCCATGCCAGGAGACTGTTATTCATTCTGAAGATACTCCACACCAGTAGATCGCAGTATATATCGCAAGTGCCTTATGACTTTTAATTATTCTAGCATATGTTTATGCATTTTATGGCTGAAAAGTTTGGCATAATAAATTAATGAAGATTTGATTCAGTAGTTTTAGGAGTGATTTATATATATATCTCAGGCCTATATACTTACCCACCTCCTGAGGGACTTATAATACTACCTACTTAATAGGGCCGATATACTTACCAACTTAATGAGTGGCCTTTTTACCAACCAACTGCGTGGGGGCCGTTATACCTTCCTAGGGGTCCATATAACTATCTACTTAATGGGGGCTTATCTACCTACTTACCTCCTGGGTGGCTGTATGCCTACCTACCTAATGGGAGGCCTTTCTACCTACTTACTTTGTGTGGGGCTTATATAATTACCTACCCACTTAATAAGGGGCCTTTATATCTACATACTTACTGGATGGGGAGTATAAAGGTGAAGCACAGGTAGGGAGATGCTGGAAAAGTGAGGAGTCTAAGGTGTTTGTGTGGTAAATTTTGCAGGGACAATTCATGGCTGGGAGAAATCATCATGGTGGTGTGAACTGGACAGAGAAGATATCTCCTGTGAGTCACTGGATGTCAGTGGTTATTTTGCTTCTGTGTTGGATCCGTGCTGTATTCATTGTCACTTGATGACGACCTGAGCTGATATCTAACCACTATATGTGTAATGCGGGAGTGGATCCGCTGGGCCAACGCAAGTGGTGATAGCTAAGCCACGCCAGGGAACGGAATCTAAGTAGCCCCCGGTTTTCACCAGAGCCCGCCGCAAAGCGGGATGGACTTGCTGCGGCGTGAGTCTACCAGGTCGTTACCCCTGACGTGACTTGCTTGCGATGGCGGCCGGGGTACAGCGTGGTACAGAAAACGTAATCCGGAGGCGTAGTCGGGGACAGGCAGAAGGTCAGGGCAGGCGGCAGAGGTTCGTGGTCAGAGGCAGGCAGACGGTCAGGGCAGGCGGCAAACAGGCAAGGTCAGGAAACGTAAGCAGGCGGACTGGTACACGGGTAATCAGGACAGAACAGCAATACTCTATAGACACTAGGTAAGCACACCAACAGACTGGCAGTGAGTGCTGGGGGCGTGTACCTTATATAGGACCAGCGGCCGTCAATAACCAATTAATGGCGCGCTGGCCCTTTAAATCCCGACCAGCCGTCGCGCGCGCGCCTTAAGCAGCGGTTATGCGCACGGCGGCTGTCAGAGCTGGACACAGGAGCGGGGACTGGTAAGTACGGGGTTTCCCGGGCAGGAGGAGAAGGACAACGGCCGCGAACAGCCGCGGCGCCCGCGCCCGACCCCGTGCGTGCAGGGGGACGGCCGCGGCGAGCCGCGGCGCCGCGCGCCGTGACAATATGATGGTATTGTAGGTTATAGTGGCACTTGTATAGTGTCAGCGTACACCTGACCCTGATCATAAAAGCGAGTACGCACCTGACACTGTGATGAGGAGTTTCTGTGCGCCATTTTTACTTTCTTGTTTGTGTGTGACCAAGGCAAAACTCAGAGGCAGATATTGTATGTGCACTGCTGGGGGTTTGTGCCAGGGCTGCTTTTTAGTCCCAGTCTTGCACATGAAGTCCATGGTGGTTTTTGCATCTCAGACCCCTTTCACATCACATTTTGGGGCTCCGTCACCAGTATTTATTGGGATACTTCGAAAAGGTGCGGTAGTTATGTGCATACACACTTATGTGACAGACAAAGAAGCTTGTAGACCATGCTTCAGTGTCTGGCACTGTATAAACGGTGGAGAATTAGAGAAAACAAGGTCCAAAAGAGGTTAATTTTACCCTATAGATCCCTATCACTTCAGTATGGTATATGTCTGGATACTTTTTCATGGTATCCTGACAGATACTGGCAATATAGCCCAGAAAAAGGTATGTAAATGAGGTCCTAGTAAATAAAAAAAATAAAAAAAGGAAATGGGACAACTTTAGTGAGCTTTCTGCATGAATATGCTGTTTCACATTGTTGAGATCCCATAATGTGCAGATCGTGGGACAGAAGGTATACATTTGCAGATGATTTATATAGTCTTAGAATTGAAAATCATGAGTTTACATTGAGGTTTTAGCGCCACCTATAGATCATACTAAATATCACAATTTTCTCACATGCAGCTCAAACTGGGCCATGTGCGTATCTCAGATTTTCACTGCAGATTTGGATTTTACATTCATGGATTTAGCTGCTGTTAAAGGCATTGACTAGCTTCATGAGGATAATCTGTGTCCCGTCTACTTAACATGGTTTCTGATGAGGAATCCTGATGGAAACTGTGCTATTAAGTGAAAAGTCACAATTCTTTTCCACAACATGGATGTCACATCTCTGAGCATGGTATACATAATTCAAAGCATGAATACGGTGCTGACTCCCTTTTGACATATAATTAGACAAATATTTTGCTGCAGGATCCACATGGACTCTGTGCCGCAATCTGTTTCACGTTCGCCTTTGTAAACATGGCCTTACAGACTCCTTTCAGGGACTTTAAAGTGGAAGTAGTCAACAAGAAATGCATACTGCTGGTACAAGGAATGTTGTATTGTCAACCTCTGATAAAGCATGGATCCAGTACTCTATAGTCTGGTAGTAGAAAGAATTACATCGCACGTAGACATCAAGGCCCTGTGATGTGTTAACAATAAAGTAACCCATTCATCATAATGCTAAGACTCTGTAAACCTTTTTTATAAATTTTCTGAGAGTTTGGCTCAAACAGTGATGTTTGAGCATCTTGGATAATTTGTATTTGAACAATAATGGATACATCATGGTGACCGATGGTTGAAATTGGGAGTCTAAAAAGTTAGTTAAAATCTTTCTTTTATGTGAAAAATTAGTTTTCTTGTTTTCATCAAGGGAGGCATTATAATAACTAAATGGATAACTCTTTGGTTTGATTTCTAAACTATCAATGTGTCCAAAGCTCTGTAATGTAATGTTTTTGTTCAAGTATTGAGCCTCTTATAATATATTATGTACTAAAAGATGTATTCTGATATTTGAAAAAGGCTCTATTAGAAGCAGAAAAGCTGAAACGTCCCCTGTGGACATGGAATAAAACTTCACTTCTTCCAAACTTTTGTGAGTGCTGGCAAGTTTTTTTTTTAATATATTATATATATATATATATATATATATAATATATATATATATATATATATATATATATATATATATATAACTTCTTTGTTCTGTCACCATCTCACAATATATATATATATGTATATATATTACACTCACCGGCCACTTTATTAGGTACACCTGTCCAACTGCTCGTTAACACTTAATTTCTAATCAGCCAATCACATGGCGGCAACTCAGTGCATTTAGGCATGTAGACATGGTCAAGACAATCTCCTGCAGTTCAAACCGAGCATCAGTATGGGGAAGAAAAAGGTGATTTGAGTGCCTTTGAACGTGGCATGGTTGTTGGTGCCAGAAGGGGCTGGTTCTGAGTATTTCAGAAAACTGCTGATCTCCTGGGATTTTCACGCACAACCATCTCTAGGGTTTACAGAGAATGGTCCGAAAAAGAAAAACATCCACGTGAGCGGCAGTCCTGTGGCAGAAATGCCTTGTTGATGCCAGAGGTCAAATGGAGAATGGGCAGACTGGTTCGAGCTGTTAGAAAGGCAACAGTGACTCAAATAGCCACCCGTTACAACCAAGGTAGGCAGAAGAGCATCTCTGAACGCACAGTACGGCGAACTTTGAGGCAGATGGGCTACAGCAGCAGAAGACCACACGGGTGCCACTCCTTTCAGCTAAGAAACAGGAAACTGAGGCTCCAATTTGCCCAAGCTCATCGAAATTGGACAGTAGAAGATTGGAAAAACGTTGCTGGTCTGATGAGTCTCGATTTCTGCTGCGACATTCGGATGGTAGGGTCAGAATTTGGCGTCAACAACATGAAAGCATGGATCCATCCTGCCTTGTATCAACGGTTCAGGCTGGTGGTGGTGGTGTCATGGTGTGGGGAATATTTTCTTGGCACTCTTTGGCCCCTTGGTCCCAATTGAGCATCGTTGCAATACCTTGTTGAATCTATGCCACGAAGAATTGAGGCAGTTCTGAAGGCAAAAGGGGGTCCAACCCGTTACTAGCATGGTGTACCTAATAAAGTGGCCGGTGAGTGTATATTGTGAGATGGTGACAGAACAAAAACGTCTCTTATCACTTATCTCCTTCTGGATGCTCTGGGTATTAACCAAGTTCTTCTGACTGTGCACAGATCGTTAAGGATAGCATCCACCCCACTATGACAGAAGTAACGCCGGACCATGATGAGTGTCTAGGGTGGAAGCCATAGTTGCAGAAAAACGGCAAAACACCAGACGAGCTACTATCCTGATTATTTATCGCAAACCCGACCAAAGGTAAGTATTTAACCCAGTCTCCCTGCTGATCGGAGACAAAACATCGTTGTTTCTGCGTAACTGTTTGATTCACCCTCTCCGTCTGCCCATTAGTTTCGGGGTGGAAGGCAGAGGAGAAGGATAGGGTGATACCCAGAGCCTTACAGAGAGCTCTCCAAAAACAGGACACAAACTGAACTCCTCTGTCAAACACAATATTCTCGGGTAACCCATGCATTTTAATGATATGTTTAATGAACAGTTCGGCAGGCTTTTTGGACGACGGTAATGCTTTTAATGGAAACAGATGGCACATCTTACTGAAACGATCAACGACCACCCATATGACAGTCTTACCCTCAGAGGTAGGAAGGTCGGTCATGAAGTCCATGAAGATGTGAGTCCATGGCCGGTCCGGTATCGGCAGGAGGTCGAGTTCTGGGAACCTTTGCCCGAGCACAGACGTTGCAGGCTTTAACATAGGCCCCCACATCCTGAGACAAAGATGGCCACCAATAATTACGGGAAATAAGTCTCTTAGTGCCAGACACTCCGGGATGTCCAGATAATACAGAATCATGTAATTCTTTTAATAAACGTAACCGAAACTGGGTGGGGACAAAGACTTTAGAAACGGGACAAACAACAGGTCTCATCTCGTGGTGGGTCTTGATCTCTGTGGCCAAGTCGGGGGAAATAGCTGAGACCACCGTCTCTTTGGGTAAAATGGACACCGGATCATCCCGAGATGAGTGACTGGCACAGAAACTTCTTGACAATGCGTCCGCTTTAACATTCTTAGATCCTGGTCTATAGGTAACCACGAAGTTAAAGCGAGTGAAGAACAATGCCCAACGTGCCTGACGAGGGTTTAACCTTTTAGCATTTTCTAAAAAGATCAGGTTCTTATTATCCGTTAGGACCGTGACTTGGTGCTGGGCACCTTCGAGGAAGTGGCACCATTCCTCGAAGGCCCACATAATAGCCAACAATTCTCGGTTCCCAACATCGTAATTCCTCTCCGCGGGGGAAAATTTACGGGAGAAGAAGGCACAAGGGCAGATATTAGTCAGAGCAGCTGATCCCTGAGACAGGACTGCCCCTACTCCAAACTCAGAAGCATCTACCTCCACAACAAAGGGCTTATTATGGTCAGCTTGAACCAACACCGGGGCTGCGATAAAACACTGCTTAAGTTTCTCGAATGCCTCTAAGGCCTCAGGTTGCCATTTACTGATATTCACTCCCTTTTTTGTCATATCAGTTAATGGCCGGACGAGCACAGAAAAATTTCGAATGAATTTTCGATAATAATTAGCGAAGCCTAAAAACCGTTGTAAGGCTTTCGGGAGGAAGGACGAGCCCAATCATGAATTGCCTGGACCTTCCCGGGATCCATACGGAATGAGTTTGGTGTCAAAATGTATCCCAGGAACGGTACCTCCTGAACCCCGAAAACACATTTCTCAAGTTTGACAAATAAACTATTGACCCTCAAAATCTGCAGAACCTACCGCACATGTTTAACGTGTGAAGCCCAGTCCTGCGAGTAAATTAAAATGTCGTCCAGATAAACGACCATACAACGACCAATGAGTTGCCGGAAAACATCATTTACACGGTTCTGGAAGATCGCGGGCGCATTGCATAACCCAAAAGGCATAACCAGGTATTCAAAATGACCTTCCGGGGTATTAAATGCTGTCTTCCATTCATCCCCCTCTTTAATCCGAATAAGGTTATAAGCCCCTCTCAGATCCAACTTTGAAAACCACTTGGCTCCCTGGATCTGATTAAACAGATCGGGAAACAAAGGTAAAGGATATTGTGTTGAGTTCCCGGTAGTCAAGACATGGACGGAGGCTACCATCTTTTTTCTTAACGAAAAAAGAACCCCGCACCCATAGGGGACACAGAAGGTCGGATATGACCCTTCTGTAGACTCTCTGCAATATACTGCTTCATAGCAAGTCTTTCTGGACCAGACAGATTGTATATCCTGACTTTAGGAAATCTCACCCCTGGCAAAAGCTCAATAGCACAATCATAGGGCCTATGCGGGGGTAATCTCTCAGACTGAGTCTTAGAAAAGACCTCAGCTAAGTCCAAAATAAAGGCAGGAATCTGCTCACATTCAGTGTTAGCAAGAATGACCGGGAGGCATTTATTAACACGCCTGCTTACCCCAGCTAACTAGTTCTCCAGACTTCCAGTCAATCACCGGGTTATGTCTCTGAAGCCAAGGCAATCCCAGCACAACATCAGCAGGTAAGCTCTCCATGATAAACAAAATACATTTCTCAGTATGAATAGATCCTACCTGCATCTCAAGTTCAGGGGTGCAATGCTGGATCTTGCCCTGAACTAGAGGGGTAGAATCTATTGCCACAACCTGCAGGGAATCCGATAGCAACTTCCAGGGAAGGCCCAGACGCTTAACAAATGATGCGTCCACAAAATTAGAAGCCGACCCTGAATCCAAAAATGCGTTCCCGGAGCCACACATGGAAAGATACAAAATCTTTACTGGAAGCAATACTTTTCTAGATACAATAGGAAATACCTGTTCGCCTAGGTGACCTTCCTGTGAGTCACCTAGGCGCTGGAGTTTTCCGACCCGGCCTTCCGTTTGGGACATTCACGTATGAGATGTCCTTCTCCATCACAGAAGAAGCCGAATCCCGGACACGACGAGACGTCCTGGTCCATAGCAGTACCCGCAGACGAGGCTCCTACCTGCATGGGCTCTGCCAAGGTCATCTCGGGTTCAGCTGGCACTGGGGAAGTGGCAGAATGGAGCGGCGGAGTAAAACGGGACCCCAGGGTAAGTGTCCTCTCCCGACGTCTCTCCCTAAACTGTCTGTCCAACTAAACCGCCAGAGCCATAGCCTCATCCAGCATGCCAGGGGTTGGGTAGGCCACCAGCATGTCCTTTACATGGTTGGCCAATCCCACTCTAAACTGCTACCTGAGGGCTGGGTCATTCCACCCAGACAGAGTACACCAACGACGGAACTCCGAACAATATTCCTCCACCGTCCTCTTGCCCTGTCTTAAAGAGGTGAGCTGTGTCTCGGCCAGTGCCTCCCTATCAGGGTCGTCAAATAGTAGTCCCAAGGAGTCAAAGAACCGATCCACAGATGACAACTCGGGCGAGTCAGGGGATAACGAGAACGCCCACTCCTGGGGAGACCCGTGGAGAAGGGACATGATAATTCCCACCCTCTGCACCTCATTACCTGAGGTATGAGGACGGAGTCGAAAGTACAAATGACATCCTTCTTTAAACTTAAGATAGGCTTTTCTGTCACCTGAGAACCTATCGGGGAGCTGGATGGGAGGCTCCACAACAGGGGGAAGTGATGCCGGAAGACTCTGAGCCGGGGGGGGGGGAGCACCCTGGGAGGTCTCCTGCTGCTGAACTCTCAGAGCCAGATCCTGGACCAACTGGGTGAGCCCCTGCATCTGCTCCACCAATGCAGTCATGGGGTTCATGATACATGGAGAGTCGGCCGGTGAAACTGTCACGTCAGAGAAGGTGCAGTGGGCCCTGACTGCCACCCAGCCCACTGTCCCTGCCTACTTGGCGTGCTGCCCTAGGCGGCAGACCCCAACTGGACGACAGCCCCTATGCTGCTAAGTGCAGGGCCGTCAGGGAAACACAATGTCAAACAGCCCGGGCCGATAACGGTCGGGAATGCCAAAGCCAAAAACGGAAACCAGAAGAGAAACGGAGAACAAGCCGGGGGTCAAACACTAGCGGTCACGTGGTACAAAACGGAGGACAAGATCGAGGTCAATAAACAAGCCGATGTCAAATACTAGGAAGCCAATAACAATAAACGCAGGGGAATAACACAGGGGAACCCTTTCACAGGCAAGGCCTGAGAGGTCTGAGCCAGTTTAAAAGGTTTTCCCGGACACTGCCCCTGCAGCTGTTTGGTGCGGCGTCCGGGCCCTCTGATTGGCGTGAGCGACATACCCCTTGTTGGGAGAGGCTGCAGAGCTGTCACTCCTGAGCTTCAAAGCAACCTCTATCCCCGGGCGTGGTTCCAGAGCAGGGGGTTTAACCCTTACTGGGCGTTGCCGCATACAAACAGAAGACTGCCTGCCTGGACGTATGACACCTACCCAATGCCAAGGGTAGATGAGTTGATTGAGAGGCTAGGTCATGCCAGGTACTTCTCTACCCTAGATTTAACTAAAGGCTACTAGCAGGTTCCCCTTACGGATAGGGCCAAAGAGAAGACAGCTTTTGCTACCCCAGATGGTTTGTACCAATATGTTTGCTTACCTTTTGGTTTGCATGGAGCTCCGGCAACCTTTCAGAGGCTAATGGATGTCATCCTCAAGCCTCATCATCGGTATGCGTCAGCGTATCTAAATGACATCATTGTATTTAGCGAGGACTGGAACAGCCATCTACCCAAGGTACAGGCCGTGCTTAATTCCCTGAGAGAAGCGGGGCTGACAGCAAACCAAAAGAAATGGGCCTTGGGTTTGGAGGAAGCCCAGTACCTGGGGTATGTGATCGGTAGGGGTATTATAAAACCTCAGCAGGGGCGTCGCTAGGCAGGTTTATTCGGGGCACAAGCCCCGAACAAAGCTGCCTGTGCCCCGAGTCTCAGACCGCCGGCTGCGGGCCTGCAGCGCCGACGTTCTATTGAGCTGTGTGTCCGTGCTCTGGACGCACTCACAGCTCAGGATGGTTGCTAGGTGCAGGAAGGGAGGGAGGCGACTGCAGGAGATGATAGGAGCTGAGGAGGGAGGAGGGGGCGCCGGCTGCTCACACTGCCAGAGGCAGGAAGATCCGGGGCACAGCACACTGACCGGCAGTGTGAGGCTCCGCCCCCTGCTGTGATCTCTGCTCCGGACCATCTCCTGCAGCTGCAGTGTCCTGCCCTGTCTATGGCTTCAGCAGCTTCCACAGGTACACACATCCTGGTGGTCTCCAGTGAGTGAGGAGCCTCCCTGCATAGACAAGGACTGCGTAGTGTAATAGGAGGGAAACAGCAATATCTTCATGAATGTAAACTGTTCTGAGTGTCTGAGTGTGTGTGTCTGAGTGTGTGTCTCTGAGTGTGTGTCTGAGTGTGTGTCTGAGTGTGTGTCTGAGTGTGTGTGTGTCTGAGTGTGTGTGTCTGAGTGTGTGTCTGAGTGTGTGTGTGTCTGAGTGTGTGTCTGAGTGTGTGTGTGTCTGAGTGTGTGTGTGTGTGTGTGTGTGTGTCTGTGTGTGTGTGTCTGTGTGTGTCTGTGTGTGTCTGAGTGTGTGTCTGTGTGTGTGTCTGAGTGTGTGTGTGTGTCTGTGTGTGTCTGAGTGTGTGTCTGTGTGTGTCTGAGTGTGTGTGTGTGTGTGTGTGTGTCTGAGTGTGTGTGTGTCTGTGTGTGTCTGAGTGTGTGTCTGTGTGTGTCTGAGTGTGTGTGTGTGTGTCTGTGTGTGTGTCTGAGTGTGTGTGTGTCTGAGTGTGTGTCTGTGTGTGTGTCTGAGTGTGTGTGTGTGTGAGTGTGTGTGTGTCTGAGTGTGTGTGTCTGTCTGAGTGTGTGTGTGTCTGAGTGTGTGTCTGTCTGTCTGAGTGTGTGTGTGTGTGAGTGTGTGTGTGTGAGTGTGTGTGTGTCTGAGTGTGTGTCTGTCTGTCTGAGTGTGTGTGTGTCTGAGTGTGTGTCTGAGTGTGTGTGTGTCTGAGTGTATGTGTGAGTGTGTGTCTGAGTGTGTGTGTCTGAGTGTGTGTGTCTGAGTGTGTGTGTGTCTGTCTGAGTGTGTGTGTCTGAGTGTGTGTGTGTCTGAGTGTGTGTGTGTGTGTCTGAGTGTGTGTGTCAGTCTGAGTGTGTGTCTGTCTGAGTGTGTGTGTGTGTGTGTCTGAGTGTGTGTCTGAGTGTGTGTCTGTCTGAGTGTGTGTGTCTGAGTGTGTGTCTGAGTGTGTGTGTGTCTGAGTGTCTGTCTGAGTGTGTGTGTGTGTGTGTATCTGTGTGTCTGTCTGAGTGTGTGTGTGTGTGTATCTGTGTGTCTGTCTGAGTGTGTGTGTGTCTGAGTGTGTGTGTCTGTCTGAGTGTGTGTGTGTGTCTGAGTGTGTCTGTGTGTGTGTCTGAGTGTGTGTGTCTGAGTGTGTGTGTCTGTCTGAGTGTGTGTGTCTGAGTGTGTGTGTCTGAGTGTGTGTGTCTGTCTGAGTGTGTGTGTGTGTCTGAGTGTGTGTGTGTCTGTCTGAGTGTGTGTGTCTGAGTGTGTGTGTCTGAGTGTGTGTGTGTCTGAGTGTGTGTGTCTGTCTGAGTGTGTGTGTGTCTGTCTGTGTGTGTGTGTCTGTGTGAGTGTGTGTGTGTGTCTGTGTGTGTGTCTGAGTGTGTGTCTGTCTGAGTGTGTGTGTGTGTGTGTCAGTGTGTGTCTGAGTGTGTGTGTGTGTGTGTCTGTGTGTGTGTCTGTCTGAGTGTGTGTGTCTGAGTGTGTGTGTGTGTCTGAGTGTGTGTCTGTGTCTGAGTGTGTGTCTGTCTGTCTGAGTGTGTGTGTGTATGTATGAATATATGTTCACACTGCGTAAATTGCGGGGCGCATTTCTCTGCGTATTTGCGCTTCAATACGCCAGACATGCGCACCGCAATTACGATAATTCATAGCTCTCCTAGAGAGCTATGGATTACATGTCAAATTGTATGCACAGGGGGAGCAGCGTGTGGTTCCAAAACACATAGCGTATTGCGGTGTGTACCATACTCGCCGCAATAAGCCGTGTGAACATTGCCAAAGGGCCCGGGCCCCGGATGTATGGGGACCCTAGCAACGCCCCTGAACCTCAGATCATTAAAGTGGAGGCTATACAGAACTGGCCCCAACCCACAACAAAAAGACAAGTGAGAGCCTTTCTAGGTATAGTGGGATACTATCGAAGGTTCATTCAAAACTTTGTGAGTACCGCAGCACCCCTGACGGATCTGATACGGAATAGTAAGTCTGTCATGGTCAGTTGGAACCCAGATGCGGAGAGGGCGTTCCAGGTATTAAAACTGGCCCTCTGTGACAGGCCAGTACTCATTACCCCCAACTTTAAAAAAGAGTTTATTGTGCAGATGGATGTGTCTGACGTAGGACTGGGTGCAGTGCTTTCCCAGGAAGTAGACGGAGAGGAGCATCCCGTCACATACCGTAGTGTAGGAAGCTCATGCCTGCTGAAAAGAACTATAGTATTGTTGAGCGTGAGTGCTTGGCCATTAAATGGGCCCTTGAGGCCCTCAAATATTATTTACTGGGCCGTCACTTCCGGTTAATCACGGATCACTGTCCATTAACCTGGATGTGTCAAGCGAAAGAGAGGAACTCTAGGGTCACAAGGTGGTTCCTAACACTACAAAACTTCAAATTCACGGTAGAACATAGAGCAGGGAAGCTACAAGGTATTGCTGATGCTCTCTCTCGAAAGCACTGCATGGTGGCTAAAAGTGTCCGACCCCACAAGTTCGAACAGAGGGGGAGGGAATATGAGATCGTGACAGGTGAAGTTGCTGAGGGAAGG
The DNA here is from genome assembly GCA_025379985.1 of Phyllomedusa bahiana. Classification (NCBI taxonomy): domain Eukaryota; kingdom Metazoa; phylum Chordata; class Amphibia; order Anura; family Hylidae; genus Phyllomedusa; species Phyllomedusa bahiana. The sequence goes on from JAODAL010020042.1 coordinate 29,503, forward strand.
TATTTTTCCCATAGAGTACTCTCTTACATGACTTTAGGGAGTATATGGACAGAGGCTTGTCACCGAGAGGCTTGGGCTCGGTGAAGGAAAGCCGACGGTTTTGTATGTCAGTAACACTATGTTTCTGACTTGTTCAGTATAAGCGGCTCCAATCCGTGTTTTCCGGGTCAGCTTTTCCTGGAGTGGTCAAAGAGCAGGGCGAGTGGCCACTCCCACGCACCAGGTGACAGGCCTATAAAGCCTGTTTTCCACTCATGGTTAGTGATTGGGTGAAGCTATTTTTTGTTAAACTACTGTGTTTTCTCTTTTAAATCATAATAACATCCAAATGACCCTGATCAAAAGTTCACATACCCTAGTGATTTTGGCCTGATAGCATGCACAGAAGTTGACACAAATGGGTTTGATTAGCTACTACATGTAACATCCTCACATGTGACCTGTTTGCTTTTAATCAGTGTGTGCATAAAAGTTGAGTGAGTGTCTGGGATGCAGACAGACTCTTGCATCTTTCATCCAGCCACTGATGTTTCTGGATTATGAGTCATGGGGAAAGCAAAATGATTGTCAACGTATCGGGAAAAGGTAGTTGAACTGTATAAAACAGGAAAGGGATACAAAAAGATATCCAAGAAATTGATCATGTCAGTCAGCAGTGTTCAAACTGTGATTAACAAATACAGGTTTTTTTTTTTAAAAACCAAACCACGGTCAGGTAGACCAACAAAAACTGCCAGGAAAATTGTTCGGGAAGCAAAGAAAAACTAACAAATAACATCAGCTAAAATACAGGACTCTGAAAACTAGTGGTGTGGCTGTTTCAAGATGCACAATAAGGAGGCACTTGAAATGGACAGCATGGTTGAGTCGCCAGATGAAAGCCATTACTGCACAAATGCCTACGATACCCCAAACAGCACAGAGACAAGCCTTAAAACTTCTGAAACAAGGTATTTTGGAGTGATGAGACCAAAATAGAACTTTTTGGCAACAACCATAAACGTTACACTTGGAGAGGTGTCAACAAGGCCTATGATGATAGGAACACCATTCCTCCTGTAATGCACGGAGGTAGATCGCTGATGTATTGGGGATGTGTGAGCTAAAAAAGGAACAGGAAACTTGGTTAAAGTCGAAGGAAAGATGAATGCAGCACGTTATCAGCAAATACTGGAGGCAAATTTGCACCCATCAGCTCGAAAGCTGCGCATGGGACGTACTTGGATGTTCCAACATGACAACAATCCAAAACACAAGGCCAAGTTAACCCGTCATTGGCTACAGCAGAACAAAGTGAAGGTTCTGGAGTGGCCTCAATATCAATATCCCACTCTAGGGAGATCTGAAGCGCGCAGTTCATGAAAGACAGCCCAGGAATTTACAGGAACTTTTTTGCCAAGAAGAATGGACAGCTTTACCATCTGAGAAAATAAAGAGCCTCATCCACAACTACCACAAAAGACTTCAAGCTGTCATTGATGTTAGAGGGGGCAATACACGGTATTAAGAAATGGGGTATGTGAACTTTTGATCAGGTTATTTGGATGTTTTTGGTTGTCATTATGATTTTAAAAAAGAAAACACAGTAGTTTGACAAATGGCTTCACCCAACCACTAACCATGAGTGGAAAAAAAGTTTTTGTGTTATCATTCATATTCTCTGAAAAAAGACTAAGACCGCAAAAATTCTGCCAGGGTATGTAAACGTTTGAGCAAAGCTATATATATAAAAAAATGTATGTGTGTGTGTGTGTTGTGACAAAGCACAAGGCCTTGTCATAGAGGGCCGATATGTGCCACTGCGGTGGAGTGAGCCAGAGAAATAGGTCTGCAACCTTAGGTTGCAGACAACTTATATATTTTTTCATCACTGCTTTAAGCAGTGATTCCGGGTCTGGCTTTTACTGGAGCAGTCTTAGAGCTGGGTGGGGGACTGCTCCCACATATCCACTCCATGTTTTCCTTGGCCTATAAAGCCAGAGGGTCAGGTGTACTGGGTGTGGTATGCTACTCCAAGCCAGGAGTTTGAGAGGAAAGAACCTCTGTGTACAGGCTCTGAGGAAAGCTGGACTTATCCTGTGTACATGCTGCTACTTTGTTATATGGTGAGCTGAACCTGTTTGTGTTTTCATTACTGCCTGAAGCAAGGTCCTGTTTAAGTTCTGTTATACCTCTGCTGAAGAAAGCTGTTTATGTTCTGGACTTTTCTGTTTAATAAAAACCTGTTTAAGAGAATGCATTGGTTTCTCGTGGTCCCTGTGACGTAGCTGACCCCCCACAGTGTGTATGTATGTGTGTGTGTATATATATATATATATATATATAATTTTTCTTCTACGCCTCTTTAATATAAACATTGGAAAAAAGTGACCCAAATCTCCTTGTATAGGACCTGATTGCTTTTATTTTGTCATACATCATAAGCTTTATTCTATTTTTAACAGCATGAAATGAGACAGGAAAAAAACTAAAGAGCTGCAATGTGAATTTTAGCATCCATAATACTGCATAAACTACTATGTAGCATTTTTGACCGCTTAACATTTTTCTTTAAGATAAATTGGTTCTTGGGTAATCATTACCTATAAATTACCATAGAGATTATACATTTATCACATTTTATCATGAAAGCAGGTGAGACTGTCATTGGACTGATGGTAATTTCTAACCATCCATACTCTATTATGTTATGTCACCGAGTGACTTTTATTGTGAGGATGTTGTGATTTTTAAGTTTGTACTATATTCTTGTGTATATTAAACCTACAGAGTAGGCACCCCAGGTTCATTGAACTCAATATGCTGTAAACATTCCTGTCTAAGTTTATGACACGAGGAGCGTTGTTCTTGACCATTAGGCCATGTCCCCACGGCACGGGTTTTCGGCTGGTTTTTCAGACCGCCTGAAAAACCGGCTGAAAATGAGCACAATTGTGCTCTATGGAAAACCCATGCAGCAGTCCCCACTGCACGGGTTTTGCCGTTGGACGGTTTTGCCGCTGCCGGTCCGGCGGCAAGACATTGTAGAAGCACAATCTTCTGTCCGGTTTCCGGACAGAAGATATGCGTCTCAATGGGTGGGGCGAGGGCTCTTCTCCGCTCATTGTGGAGAAAAGCCCGGCCCCCACCCCCCCCCCCCCCCCCGCGGCCGTGGGGACGGGCGCAAAACAGGACAAATACCGTCCGGTGTTTGTCGTGTGCCATGTGAACACGCCCTTATTGTCACAGCTCACTGGAGACAGGCAGTGGATTCTTCAGGTCGAACACAAGTTTTAGTGCAGTGCATGGAGGGGAGTCTAAAGAGGTCACCTTTTTAATTTTTTTTTTTTTTTTTTTTTCCCCCCTCCTTTAACACACATCCAGGGATATGATCTTCACTGAAGGTGACTCCAAGGTTGTTACCCATGATGTGGTCACTCCTAGCAACAACTGATGTCCAAAGACAGTGCCAGGGGGCTCTTTTGTTCAATGTGTGGTTAAGGCTATGTCTACACTGCAGTGGACAAAAAATGACCTGAAAACGAATTACTAAAAACGTTCATGAAACTGAGTTTTCTGTCCACTGCCTGTCAAAAGCAGCTGAAAAAACTTCCGTTTTTTGAAGCGTTTTTTTGGAGTGTCTTTGCTCTGCTTTTTAATGTATGCACAAATTAAGCTATTGGATGTAAGCTACACCCTACAGGTGGAGTTAGCATGTTAAGTAGTCACTTCCTTAAGATCACTGTAGCCATTGTGAGTACATTGTCCTTTGTGTGCTACTGCTTTATTAAATTTTGCACCAGATTCTTGCACCAAAATCCACAAAAACCCACATTATCTTTCCATACAGCAAGATAACTGTATTAGCATCAAAATCTGTAAAGAAAAGGATTTTAGCGCCAAACTCCCAAAAAACGCATTATTGCGCCAAATTCCATAAAAAAAAATATTTAGTGTCAGAAGCGAGATCAGTTTATTAGCGCCAACATTTTTAAAGATATTGAACTAAGCCCCTAAACCCGTCAAATCGGATTCTGGCGCCGAAATCCGTAAAATATTTATTTGCGTCAAAAGCTAGATCACTTTATTAGTGCCAAAATCTGTAAAGATACGGATTTTTGCCCCCAAAAGCCATAAAAAATGGATTCTTGTACCAAAATCCGTAAAAAACGTATTTTTGGCGTCAGAAGCGAGATAACGTTAATAGCGCCAAAATCGGTACAAAAAAATTATTTTAGTGCCCAAAAAATGTAAAAAAAGATTCTTGCGCCAAAATCCGTAAAACGTATTTTTGGCGTCAGCGGCGAGACAGCGTTATTAGCGCCAAAATCTGTAAAAAAAAAATTATTTTAGTGCCAAAAAACGGATTTTGGCGCCAGAATCCGTAAAAACGGATTTTCATAATCAGTAGCAAGATGACTTTATTAGCACCAAAATATGTTTAGAAAAGGATTTTAGCATCAATCTGTAAATAACGTATTTTTAGCGAAAAAAATATGAATTGCGCAAAAATCGTTAGCGACCAAAGCATGATCATTTTATTACAAAAGGTACAGACAAGGACACAGACACTTGTATGCAGATTTGATAAGATATAACCTTTGTTACACCCACTATAGGTGGGACTTGGGTCTCCTGGGAGGGTTGTCATTGAAAAATCGCGGCGAAAACGCGCCAAAAGACATCCAGCGCTTTCCATAGACTCCTGTAGTAAATTTTCTGCCCGGCTCTGGTGTTTTTTAGAGCATGTTGCAAAATACGACCAGTGAAAAAAACGAGCAGAAAAAAGCTCAGTGTAGACAGCAGGAGGGTTTTACATTAGAGTCTATGGGAGATGACTACAGTAGTTTAGAAAACGAAAAACGCTGAAAAAACGGCCGTTTTTCTGTGCAGTGTAGACATAGCCTTAGACTAACACAACATTTTAAAGTCTAATTAAAGAACACAGTGAGCAGAGAAGTTTTTATGGTGTGCTGGGTAAATGTACTCTTCTACTATCGCACGCTTTTAGCGTTCTGATCCCATTGCAAGCTATTTCCTAATTTGATCAGGTTTAAGAAAAAAAAGACACCTTAAAGGAAAGCAACTCCAGAGCAAAGCATTGTTGGAGCACTAGGTAAATGCACCCTTTCTCTAGAGTGAGGTTTGGAATTTCTAGTTTAGACACATACTTATCCTTTTTTTTTCTTTTTCAACATTTTGTAGGTGAGAAATAAAAAACATTTAAAAGTCTTGGGGAAGAAATAAGCCAACAGAGAAAAGCTTTGGTGGAGTGCTGGGTAAATGCACTCTTCTGCCTAAGCATGGTTTAGGAGTTGTCATCTACCTTTAACACAGTCAAACACTCCCTCCTGCTACAATTCTCTCATTTTCTGGCATTGCAGACTTGGCCCTTTCCTGGAAGTCCTCCTATCTAACCAATCAAGAGTCTGATGTGTTGTAGCTAGTTCCAGCTAGGTATGGGGGATTGACGGGAAAAGTCTTTGAGACAGTTGTGTGAGGACCTGACATGTTAAGGGGTTTTCCCAAACAAGCTGTTTCACTGATTGACAGGAAGTTTTGCACTCATTCTGTCTCCTCAGGTTGTGAGTGGTTCTATAGCATATTCAACTTCTAGCATGCCATTACTCTGACAAAGCAGGAGATTGTTATCTTTAATTAGATTATAGATAAAGCCATGTTTTTCAGTCCTCAGAACATGTAACTTTTTGTTTAGTTAAGCTAATCTTGTTAGATATAATTAGCTTACTTCAATCTGTCAATCAATGGGTTGATGTCACTCCCTGCTCTCAGCTAATCAGATAACAGACATCTATCTGGTGTGCAGGTTACCACAGGAACCCGTGTGCACTCAGAAAGCTAACAAAATGTCTTTATCTCATGACTAAAGTAAAATCTATTGACCAATATAATTTTTAAACAAAATCAAGTGTATTGAAATATTAACATAAGACCATGTGATCAAATAAACAACATATGCAAGGTAAAATACAGATATAGAAATTACAGATGTTATACTGTGTGTAACGCTTCACATGCGTTCGGACGCCATCTTGGACCGTCCTGGGGTTCCTTAGCTCCGGGATCGCCGCTTGGGTAAACGGAATTGCAGGCTGACACAGGGTTCTCTTCAAGTCTGGTCTCCACCAGCTTTATTTTACAACACAGGAAAATGTATACAAAAATAAACCCTAGGCCGTCTAGCCACTAACTACACAAACCAATAGAGACCCTCTCTAATCTCTGACCTGGACCTACCGTCCAGCACAGTACATTTATCATATACTTCAGACTTTCCTTAAGCCTGGGGAGATAAGAGCCTGTCCTCAGCTCCTGCTCCACTCTCAGGTAGCAAGCCACACCCCGCCCCCCGATTACCTGGAGAGACAGGCTTTTAATAGGTCTCCAGGGATGTTCCAAAACCCCATCCTGGAATGTGGGGATGGCAACCCACCCAACGCTATTGCCGTCCCAGGAAAGGCAACCCATCACTAGCTGCATTGCAGCCATGCTAGCTACCTGTGTTACTAACCTATGCCAAATAGTTGCCTTCTCCCACCAAACCCAGGTTTTTGGTGGCACGTCTGCAGCCGGTATACTGCTGTATTCCACCTAGTGGCAGGAATATGCAACTGCCTGCGGTCGCTCTGCCACATGTGATATAGCATTGTGAAACCCGGTACAAATATTGTGTACATCAACGACACATATTATAGAACAGTTTTAAGTCTGAGGAAAATGAACCCATTAAAGTAAGAGAGAAACTTGAAACCGATGTTACTATCATCAATAAAGTTTATAAACAGAACTAGAATTATGCGTGTGTGCATCATTCACCTACATAGTAGAATTATCATATACATTTATGGTGGCAAGAGGCCTGTAAATCTAGACAATAGAGTACAGATTGGACTGAACGACTCCTTAAGAGGAGACCCAGTCCCTCAAACAGAAAAAGGGATCGCCAGTTGGCCTGAGACCGATCCGAATAAAGTGAAGCAGGACCAGACGTGAACAAGTAGAGGGCATGGTAACTTAGTCTAGACCACACAAGGAATTGACAGAGGTATGCGTGGTGTCCATCCAGTCCTGCCAAATTTTGACAAACTTGTCAGGACACCCTCAGTGCAAGTAGATATATTTTTTATAAGGAAGAGTGGCATTCACTGAATTTATCCCGTCCTGTGCACAAGGAGTATAGCTAGTCGGGCAACCGTTTTTCTAGTAATAAACAGAAGTTCGGTGAGGCAGGTACAGATCGCAGAGGATAGGTCCAGAAATAAAAGACCAGGTTTAGGATCATCTGATACTAGGCATCCCATCTTGTCATTCAGAAATCTACGGACTTGTTGCCAAAAGCCGTGAACTTTGGGGCAAGACCACAGTAAATGAAAAAATGTACCTGGCACAGAGAGGCATTTCGGGCATACATCAGGAAATTCCGGTCTAAATTTATGTAAACGCGTGATGGTGTAGTATGTGTGGTCTAAGATATATAGTTGGGTCGCACATTCCCCATATTTCGGAGACACTAACTTTAGGAGCTTCTAATGCCACGTCCCACTGGTCACCCGATTTAGGACCCACATCTCACTTCCAAGTGGTCTTCTTTGCCTGAAATATGATTAGAAAAAGTCTTCATTTTAACAGTCCCTTTATGTTTAAAGGGGTTGTCTCACTACATTGATTCATCTTACCTCAGTCCTGTTTTCTTGGTTTCACTTTGAATTCAGGGGCATGTTTCCTGGCTTGTACTTGGCCGCAGTAGAAGCCAGGTCTGTAGCTATAGCAACCAGTGCTGGCAGCCTATCCGGAGAGATTGAACAGGTCTGTAGCTACAGTGACCTGAGGAGCTGATGCAGTCCATACAAGAGGGGATATCTGGGAATAGGTAGGACACTGTTAATGGACATATATTGCAAATTGACTTGTTTTTGCAAGATCTTTAACATAAAAAGAAATCCTTGTAGTGAGACAACCACTTTAAAGCTAATCTTTGTAGTGATAAAAACCCCTTTATAGAAGTTGTCAGGGTCTACACACTACCCACAAACTGAGGGTTTTAAAATCTACAGGTGGTTTATTATATCATCCTAATTTTAGTTGTTGTATCGAAATAGGGCATAAATAAACTTTTCACACAGCTGCAGAATGTAAATGGTTCCTCTCTGTATTTAAATGCATAATCCATTCCTAAATCTAGAGGGAATGATGAACATGTCCTGTGTATTCCCATCCTGGTTCTAATACTGATGGAAAATATGGTCCTTAGTACTGACGTGTGCGAGAGGCCTTAAGGTTCTTTTTTTACCCCATAAGGTAAAGCAGAGCTTCTTTCACAGGACTGTAGGCTGCTTGAACTAATGTGACCCTTCCCAAATATGTAGCCGCTCATATGGCCCTGGAAGTAATCTGAGTTGGACAAGCCTGTTAGAATTGACATTTCACTCTGTCTTCCATGAAGAAGAACAAGGCCAGCTTCCTCGAAGGACTAATAAATCATAAACATATAACAGTGAGTTTTTCATCTTCTTTCCATTCTCTGGAATTCTTTTTTTCCCGGATATCTAAAAATTTTTCGTAAATGTAGTTGTTAGGAAGCGGTGTATGTGGCCTGGCAGACTACGCCTCCCGGACAGTAACAGTTACTGGAAACTCCCAGCGATGATGCAGGCAGCTGCAGCTTATTCCTTCTCTCTGACTCACCCTGTGGAAACAGCTGGTCACATGATACTGTTCTGCATCTGCAAATAGCAACTGGTGAAATTAGGTCACCGGCAGAGGGCGGCATATCCGTAACAGCAGCCAATGCACAAGACAGAAACAAGGAAATGCATCCAGGACACATGCATTAGTGAAACTGTTATTCAAACCAATTATAAAACAGGGGTGTATTACACTTCTGATAAACAAATTGGATTTCTGGTCATACAGGGCAACCTAAACAGGATTTTCCAGGTCATACAAATCTTACAATGTCCTGAAAACCAGAAATGGTTTTTATTGTGTATACCTTCCTTACATCCTGCTGTTGCTTTAGATGTAGGGTTCCCCTGCCGCTCCTTGTCAGTCATGTGTGATGACTTGATGATCACAAAAAAACACGTTGCTGGGAAACTTATTGTATCAAGTAGGTTTTCATCCACTATCATTGCAAACTGAGATCTTGAAAACGAAGACCTTTTCTTAAATTAATGACATATTCGTGCTCCTTTTTGTTGAAAATGTTTTGATTTGGATTTTTTTTTTTTAAGTCTGCCATAAGGTATACGCAGGTAGAGGAAATACTAGGTCACTGAAAACACAAAGGGCGACAGACATGTATGAAAGGGGCTGCCTCAGAAGTCTGCCGTCTTTTCAGCCCGAAAACTTGCGCAGCCCCATTCGCTATATTTTTAATTAGGCGCACTCCAGTATCAGATGCATTAGAGTGACCGTGGCACTATGTAATGCACCTGAGATCGAGGGGCGTCACACTACAACCATAGAATTCTACACATTTATGTCTTTAGTATGGCAAATCCAAGTGCATTACTGCTGGAACAGGTAGACCAATTTAAAAGAGATTTACCTAAGCCAGCATTGTCATTTTGTAACTAGAAAGCACTAAATCTATGACCCACAGTAGAACAGGTTCATAGATTCAGGCGCGTTCTACACTACAAATGTGTGCAATAAAAATGGCACTAGGGCGCCAAAAATCACACGTCGGCGGCAGTTTTGACCAGCAACAAAAGGAATATAATAAAAGAAACAGACTTATTCTTCAAAAATTTTAAAAAGCCTTGCATCCATAAATAAAATGACTGACACATTCCAAACTACGAGTCCTTAAAGGGGTTATCCTACCATACTGTTTCACAGGGCCACAGTCAGCTTCTGACTGGTTTATTCTGTGGGTGCCTCTTTAGCAGTGATTGGCACATCAGCTCTGCTATTCCTAGCTATTTCTGTTACAGTGAAATAAGTGCAGGAAGTTTATAATCAGTAGTGCACAAAGCTACAGAGCTCTAAAGTATTAACTTTTCACTAACTTAGATAAACAAGCTCCTGTGCTGGAAAGAAGACAGAGAGGAGAGTGAGTAGAGAGGTGGTCGGTAACCTAGAGAAACTTGTGTACACTAGCAGTAGATAAAATCTCTTATCTCCTAAAAAAAAACAAAAAACAGAACAACAATGTATTTGGTAATAGTCCTCCCTACATGTTAAAAACTAATCATTGTGGTGAGAACCTTTGAAACCATAGCTACTGCCTGTCACGGGTGCGCCTGCGAACCCCGTCCCGGGTCGCAGGTGCACCCGTGGTCCCTGCACGAGCGGCACCGCCGCCTGCATGTCGGGCGGCGGGCACGCTCACCCTGCCGGCCGGGTCCCTGCCCACTTACCCGGCCGCGCTCCTGCTGCAGCTCTAGTCTCCCGGCGGGCGCGTCCCCACTCCCTAGGGCGCGTGCGCGCCGGCTCTGTGAAATTTAAAGGGCCAGCGCACCGCTAATTGGGTATTGCCGGTCGGTGCCTTATTTAAGCCTGCCCCTTCCTGAGTCTTGTGCCGGATCTTTAGTGCCAATAGCTTCCGTTCCTCGACCACGAATCATGCCGCTTGCCCTGACCTTTTGCCTGTCCACGTCTATGAACCATAGCCGCCTGTCCTGACCTTCTGCCTGTCCCCGACTACGTCTACGCCTGACTATTTTGTACCACGCTACACCTCGGCTGCCTCCGCAAGCAAGTCACGTCAGGGGTAGCGACCTGGTAGACTCCCGCCGCAGCAAGTCCATCGTGCTTTGCGGCGGGCTCTGGTGAAAACTGGGACCTACTTAGATTCCGCTCCCTGGCGTGGCTTACACCATCGCTTGCGGAGGTCCAGCGGATCCACTATCTCCTACCGTGACACTGCTAATGTAACATCCAGTGATTGAATAGGCATGTGAGGGCCAAGCCCTCACATGCCTATTATATGACGTAAAAGCACTTATTTTGTAATTCAATATCAGATCTAATCCAATAGACTCAAACACCAAAATACAGTCCCCAAACGCCAAAACAGTCACCGAAATGCATAACCTTTATATCCTTTTCCTTTCTTTATAATCCCATTCACAGGTTTAAAAATGTGCCTCTAAGGCCTGGCTTCAAAGTCTCGTCCAAGATTCTGTCAAAAATGCTGCACTATTTTTTCCTGTAAGGCCGTGTTCACACGGCTTATTCAAGCCGTAATTGCAGACCGGATTTCGCATGCAGTTACGGCTTGAATAAGGGGCGGGAGCAAGGCGGGGGCACTGCTCGCCGGCCCCATAGACAATGCATTATTTACGGCGCGTAACATCTGTTCTATTCAGAGCCTCAGTCACAGAGATGGAGTCGGATCAATTGTACAGTGGAGACCAATAGGGTCTGTAATGTCAGTAGGATTTCTATGGTGGTGTCCATCATCCTAAGGGCGCATCCACACGGCAGTGGACAAATACCGGAGCCCTCCCCCCGCCCATTGAGAAGCACATTTTCTGTCCGGAAACCGGACGGAAGATTGTGCTTCTACAATGTTTTGCAGCCGGACCGCCGGCGGCAAAACCGTCCGACGGCAAAACCCGTGCAGTGGGGACTGCTGCACGGGTTTTCCATAGAGCACAATTGTGCTCATTTTCGGCCGGTTTTTCAGGCGGTCTGCAAAACCACAAACTGGCTGAAAAACCGGCCGAAAACCCGTGCAATGGGGACATGGCCTAACAGGAAAAAATAGTGCAGCATTTTTGACAGAATCTTGGACGAGACTTTGAAGCCAGGCCTTAGAGGCACATTTTTAAACCTGTGAATGGGATTATAAAAAAAGGAAAAGGATATAAAGGTTATGCATTTCGGTGACTGTTTTGGAGTTTGGGGACTGTATTTTGGTGTTTGTGTCTGAATGCAGTTTGATGTCTGACTTTTGGTAAGTGTTCATTTGGGGGTAATAAAACAGTCATATGAGCCACTTGTAATTGGGCAATATGTGTTTGAGTGTCATGACATATGCAAATAGTTAGGCATATGTTAATGTCTGTGCATTGCCTAGCACACATTCCTTGGGTTCGAAGCTACCTAATCTAACTACTAAAAAAAGTAATTAAAGAGAACCTGTCAAATAGATTATGCCCTCCTTGCTTAGGGTGGCACAAGCTAATGACAGACATGCTGTTTCCAGAGTTGTGTCCCTTATTCTGTAAGATGCTGTAGTTTTAGAGTATTTAATGCTCAAATTTGCAGTTTTCAGCCAGAAAAGAGTCAGTTTAATTAATGAAAAGAGTTTATTTAATGTATGACTCGTACCCTAAGGCTAGCCCCCCCACCTCATAACTGATTACCCTATTACTTTGAATAGGTAGAAACATGTGAATAACTGTCATATGGGCGGGCCTAACCTAAGGTGGGCGGGGCTAACGCTTGTTTCTGGCTTCTAACTACCAAATTTAAGCATTTAGCATGACAAGTATGATTTTTGGCGCCCAGGCAAAACAATGACAATATTGTGTTTCTGTGTTTAAAAAAACACATCTTATTTGGCTAATCCACAGGGGATAACTGTATTGTGCACAAGTTTCTCCCTCTTATCTGCTCAGGAGAGAAGATAAGCTCCATGAACAAATTAACGAACAGTTTCATTTGTTCATGAACTGCTGCAGGGGAGAGAGGAGGGCTGAGCAGAGAGCATCTGCATGTTTACTCAGATAATTACATTACAACCAGTGGATTCTCTATACAAAAAGGATCTTTTCTCCCCAGTCCCTTCAAAGCTCGTTCCTGCTCCCTACCATCAGATAAGAAGTGCAAACAATGCAAGTGTTGCCAGATCAGATCCTGTCAGCTCCTGGTCCTGTCTAATGTAAACTGTCAGAAAACTAAAGGCATCTTAGTCAGGCTGCAGCTCTCAGAGGCTTTTTTTTATTTTTTATGACATATATTTAGAGAAGTGATTAAATAGCCATTTTGGAGGATCCCACGTCAACATTAATTTGTGGCAAAACCCCTTTAAGCTCTGTGTTGGGATTCCGTAAATTTTGGACTAAAATAGTGCAGGTAAAGCAAAGAAAATGGCATCAGAATCCCGTTAAATCATGATAAAGATAAGGGGGTTGGTTGGATTCTCTTTTTATCCATAGTACGATTCACCACTGTGTCATGGCAATTATAAATGAAAGCCTATATGCCAATGTGAACATGGCCTAAACCACATTTTTGTTGTACACAGTTTTGGTACTCCCTGTGCTGTTGTTCCTGTGACTATGCACTGTAAAATATGCTGATATGGAAGAATATATTCAGAATAAGAGGCTCAGTCCCAAGACTGGTATGAGGAGATAGTCACATTTTGTCCTACGAAGTGCCACACCAGCACCCTTTGTTACCTGTATAGAGGTCTGCCAGTGGTAACTATTAATACCATGTTACTATACATGGATAAAAAGCTCAGGTGTAAATTGTGCCTCATCAAACACTGGCAAAATATTTTGATCCCATTCTCCCTAATGTACTGAAGAAGACCAAACGATAAAACTTCTGTGTTCTTTGTAGCTAAATAGTTAGCAATGCTTTACTGGCAGTTAAGAGATGAGTTGGATAGAGGCCAGGTCTGACTAGAGGGAGGCGTTGCTCATGGGGGAAGGGTCAGCAGAGCTGCACTTCATGTGGGGGATTTCCTGCAGTCTGGTGTAAGGCATTTGGAAATAAAGTATCCTCATATGTTTTTTATCCACCTGTGAAAACTGGATACCTAATATTAAGTTACTGAATTTAAATGGTGTTCCAAGTTCTGGTGACGCAGCGACGCTCCATTATAAGCTGTAATACAAAGGTATTCTTGCCTAAAGGCTCTTGCTTCAAGAGAATTCAGTGCCTGCGCACATAAAATGCCTGCAGGTATGTAGACACCAGTTCTCTATGTCCCCTGTACATTATTCTTCTTTCAGCAATCAGGGTAAAACCGGTTACTTACAACTGTGCATTGCTCATAGCACCTAAGTTCTGTAAGTAGGGAGAAGAGGGGGTTTATTCTTGCAGCTGCTATAACAGCATTACACTGCTTATCTTTCTTTGTAGAAGTGATCTGTTGAGGATCACCCTGGCAGAACTGACCTGTTAACCCTTTAAGCACCAGGCCTGAAAAGGCCTTAATGATCAGCTAATTTTTTTAGTTTTTCCCGTTTTTTCTATGATAGTTGTATAAAGACTTGATTTATGCAGGAGAAGTTGTATTTTTGGGGACATAGTTTGAGTTTACATATAAGCTACGGCGTACTCTTAAAAAACATTTTGCAGCGTGAACATTTGTTTTTTAAAATTATTTTTACACCATCCAACATTTCACCCTAGATTAACTTTACAGGTTATTACGGTTGTTTGGATACCTGGTATGTTTTTTTTTGTGTGTAATGTATGCATAATTTTTTATGAAATATTTTATATTATACATTTTATTTTAACTATTTGTACACTTTTATTTGACACTTACTAATTTTTTCGCATACTTCTGCACACAGTGTGCCCTGACTGCAGGCTTACTATACATACAGCTCTGGGACTACTCTATGTTCTCAGGGCTGACTGCATAGACATTCCCCAGGCTACATCTGGCATTGGGAATCCCGGTAACCTGATTGGGCTGGAGAATCCCCTTCGATTGTGCTGCTGTCATGGACCATGGCAATCAAAGGATTTAATGCCTGGGATCAGAGGCTTCCTTCAGTCCCAGCCATTCACAGAGACTGATCTAGGAACAGAGCTGTTAACAACAGCTCAGTTCCTAGCGCATTTTCAGCATTGGGAGCTGCAAACCCCCTTGGTAGGCAGCAAATTATTTTGCCGTCACTGCCAAGGAAAGAACACAATCTGTCTGGCGTCTAAAGAGAGTGGGAGGTCGTTAAGAGGTTAAACATCACCTTGCAATACGTTCCTATTCCTGAGAGAGGTAAGTTACATCTCAGCAGCTGTAGACTGATGCTCACATGTGATTATAACAGGATGGTGGTGTCATGAGAGCGTGTGGGCGATATGTATTAATTGCAGCTTAGGCAAGCTCTTGGACAACACAGTGTGAATGCACTTAAAAGCTTTGTCTATCACTGTATGGGGGAATTGTGGGTACCACTTTATAGTTCCACCATAGCTGTACTGTAATATACACCACTGCTGGTCTTATATTACTCTATATGTGAACAGATATACAATCGAGTCACATTATTATGACTAGACAGGCTGGGAATGAGTAAATAAGGTCTTGACAGGTTGTCACAGGTATCTGGAGCCATGCTGACTGCAGTGCATCCTACAACTGCTGGAGGATGAGTGAGGGAGGAGTCATACAGCAAACACGATGATTAAGGTGGTCTCAGAGAACTCTATTCGGTTCAAGTCCAGAAAATTCGTGGGCAAGGCTAGTACTTGGAAGTCTTGGTCATGCTCTTCCAACCAATGTCAGTCATTTCTAGGCATGTGACATTGTCTTGCTGGAGAATTCGGCAAGGTGGATTCATATTCAAAATAGGTCGGGAGTTCTTTCATATGGATGACTGGTCCCAGAGAATGCCATGGAAACATTCCCCAGACCATAATGCTGCCGCCACCAGTTTGTGTTTTTCCAGCAATGGTTGCAGGGTGTATGTTCTCTTATGCTTCTCGCCTAAAATGACAACTTTCATTTGTTCGATGAAGAAAACTAGTGACTCCTCGGAGCAGGCAACCCTTTGCCAGTCAGCAGAGGTCCAAGTAAGATACTGCGGTGAAAATATAAGCCTTTTTTGCCAATGCCACTTTGTTAGCAGAGGTGCAATGTCCATACATCTGCTTCAGAGACTCTTAGGCAGTAGGGTTTGTTGAATTGTACTGTTGCTTTAGACTCCTGTCTGTTAGCCCCGGTTCATTTTGACAACTGAAGCGTGTCTGTACATGCTCGCACGCCTTCTTAGCCGACAGTCACCTCTCATGGTGCTCTGCAGTTTACATGATGCTTCTTCACAATAGTGTCATTTCTCCACTCATTATACAGTTTCTCTACAGCAGCATGAGAACAGTTCACAAACTGCACAGTTTCAAAAATACTGTCCCTCTTGGCCCTAAAGTCAGTATTCATCCCTTTTTGCAACTCTGATAAATCACTCCTCTTAATCATCACAACAAGGAGGGATATGTGTGCAGACAGCTTAAAGCACACAATATATACCCACCATATTGTGTGTGTGTGTTGTTGTGATGTATGATATATATAAATATATAATATATATTATATATATATATATATATATATATATATATATATATATATATATATATATATATATATATAGTTATATATATATAATTGGAAACCAAAGTTTCCATACACTATATAAAGAGACACACATGTTGGTTTTTCTCACTATCTGACATGAAATCAAAATAAAGTTTACCTATTTCTGGTCAATTAGGAACCAAAATTATTTATATTTGTCAAATGCCAGAATAAACATAGAGAACTTTTTAAAGCATTTTTATTACTTTCTGCAAAGTCAAAAAATAACATACATTTCATTAGTATTTGGTAGCATTGCCCTTAAAGGGAATCTGTTGGCATTTTTTTTTTTTTTTGGGGGGGAAGCTGAAATGGTTTTCCAGGAATATGTTAAGAATTTTGGCAATTTTTTATTTTTTTTTTTGGGTTAGTGGTAAGTATTAAAAATTAAATACAAAATTGTACTATCTTCCTATTTCAGCCAGCAGATGGAGCTAACCCTAAAAATTAGGAACAAGCCATGTAACAATTGCTGGAAAACAAAAATTAAACCAAAATCTTAAATTGGGATGATCCTTCGCAGGTGATATCATCTCCACCCCCATCCCCCCTCCTTTTTGGGCGGGTTGAAAAAGGAGGGGGAGGTTTTTAAATTCCAAGCCTCTCCATTTGCGGGGAAAAAAGGGCACTGTGTTCTAAGTTTTGTACCTGTAGGGACATAAAATTTTTGACAGCACATTTCCCCCAGTCATGTCCGCGTTTCCCCTGATACACATCATTCTTTTTTAGTTCCTCCTGCTGACGTCGTTCCCCTTTATTTTCCTCCCTGTCATTACTCGTTCCCTTGACAAAACTCGTTCCTCTTTAGTTTTCCTTCGTTACTTGTTCCCTTTGACATATCTTCCTCTTTAGTTCCTCCTGCGTATACATTGTTCCCCTCTTTTAACTGTTCCCTTTAGTTCCTCCTGTCATGTACGTCTTCCTTTTTTAGGACATACTCTTCCTCTTATTTTCCTCCGTCTATACTGTTCCCCTTGATATACCGTTCCCCTTTAGTTCCCCCGTCATGTACGCGTTTCCTTATGAATACTTTTTCCCTTTAGTTCCCCCGTCAGGGTACGTCTTTCCCCCTTTATGAATACTCTTCCTCTTTAGTTCCTCCGCATTTCGTCTTCCTTTATTACAAAACTCTTTTCCTTTTTTATTCCTCCTGTCAGTTAAACCCCCCCCCCAACCCCCAACATGTATCTAATCCCCCCCCCCCCACCCCTGTTTGGGGCTAATCCCCCCCCCCCCTGTTAGACAATCCCCCCCCCCCAATTTATAGGGCAAATCTTCCCCATCAAACAATTTACCAAAATCCGCATGTAGATTTAAAAACATTTGGGGGGGTTTTCCCGGCAAGGGGGATTTGGGGCAAGTTTCCCCAAAAGTTTCCGCTGAAAAGTCGTTTTAGACAAAGGGGAACTTTAGCCCAAAAAATCCTAAAGAAAAATTTTTTTTTTGCGTCAAAGCGAAAATTGATTTTAAATCTTAAATAAAGGGTTTTAGGAAAAAAACGTTTAAAAAATTTCTTTGCCCCCAAATCCGTTAAAAAAAACATTTTTAAGTCGGCGAAGCTTTTTCGAAAAATCTTTTGTTTGTCAAAAATCGTCCCCAAAACACATCCTTTTAGGCGGGGGTTTCCCCCTGTCGCCTTTTCTCCACCCTGCTAGCCGAAGACATTAGACTCCCTCTTTACTCCCAATATGGTTCCCCAAAATAGGCTTCTGCTCCGGGGGGGACTCTCCTAAGTTTCCGAGGGGAACTTTTATCTCTTACCTGCAGAATCACTTTATGGCAGCTTCCTAGTGGGGAAAAACTCACCAAACAAGAACTTCCTAAAAGGGGGAAGGTTTTCCTACACACGGGAATCTCTATAGCTCTTTTTACAGACCCCAAATCAAATTACAGAAAAAGAGGATAAAAAGGGAAATAGAAAACACCACATTACTGAAAAAAAAAAAAAAATTTGGACACAACCCTTTTAAACTGTAGACTTGGGGTCAAACCTTTTTGTTTTTTTTTTTTCCACAAGCTCTCACAATATTTGGTGGGAAATTCCCGGCCCTTCCTCCTGACAGAACGGGTGTAACTGACCATGTTTTTTAGGTTGCCTTGCTCCCCCTACCTTTTCAGCTTTGCCCATAATTTTAAATAAATTGAATCAGGCTTTGTGATACCCAGCCCAAAAACATTAAACTTGGTTATCCTTAAACCATTTTGTACCATTTTGGCAGTTTGCTTCTGGCATTGTCCTTTGGAACCCCTTTTCGACCAAGCTTAACTTCCGGTTTTGTCTTGAGATTTGCTTTCAGTATTGCCACATAATCTTCTTCCTCGGATGACATCTATTTTGGACTGCACCCGTCCCTCCTGCACAAAACAACCCCCAAAAAAGATGCTTCCACCCCCCTGTTAACAGTTTATGGGGGTTTTTTGGCTTCCCAAATTTTTCTCCCTTTTTTTCCTCCAAACTTAACAATGTCTTATGGCCAAACAGTTTATTTATTTTTGTCAGAACACAGGACTTGTCTCCAAAAATGCAGGTCTTTTTTTCCTGTGTCTTTTTCAAACAAATTTGCTTTATATGTTTCTTTTGAGTAAATGGTTCTTTTTGCAAGTGACCTCTCAACCCATTTGATCAGTACTCGTTTCACTTGGAAAATACACAATCTTTCAGCTTCCGCCAGCATCTCCCAAGGATTTTTGCTTTTGTTCTTGGGGTTTATATGCACATGTCGGGGCCAAAGCAAGTTTATCTCTAGACACAGAAACCCCCTCCTTCCTGTGCGGGATGACGGCTGGCATTCCCATCTTGTTGTACTTGCTATAATTGCTTGACAATGAAAAAGGCACCTTCAGGTATCTGGGAAAATTGCATCTAAGGGACCAGACTTGCAAATCCACAATTCCTTTTCCCGATAACTTACTATTTCTTTAAGGGGTTTTCCATATTTTACACACAAAGCAGTGTGGGTCTGGGGGGCAATAAAAAAACACCACAGGGGTTTTCTCTAACCCGCTGTTTCGAATAAACTGACATCATATGGGGTGTCCCCAAAATTTTTTAAAGGCAAGAAATCCTAGTGTTGTAATGTTTGACTTTGCAGAAAGAATAAAAGCCTTTAAAACCTTCTCTCTATTATTCTGGCATTTTCAAATAAAATAATTTGGTAATCCTAAAGACCTGAAACGGTAAATTTATTCTGATTTTATGTCAATAGTGAGAAAACCAATAGTTCTTTTTAGTAGTGTTAAATGTACCTTCTGTGATGACTTCTATTTTTTTCTTTTTTTTCTTCCCTTTGGAGATGAAGGCAGGGGTAGGGGTGGGAAAAAAAAAAAAAAAAAAAAAAAAAATATAAAATTTATCACTGATGAAAATGAATTGCTGATAACATAAAATTTACAATTCAAGTTGTGCTCAAAATAAGTCATGGATTGTGCAACATTTGTATTGAACTAAACATTTGTTTTATTTCCCAAAAACATTTTTTGGGAGAATAATGTTCACTTTGTGTAAATGCTCTATAAAATAATGTCTTCTATAGTTTTAGGTTTTGCAAGATTTTCTGAAGAAACAAGTGTTTAAGGTTGTTGATCTTGCTAAGTGAAACTAAGATTCATTGCTTCTGATATGAATTGTAAGCACTGTTTGTGGGACACGGCTGCAGCCTAAAATGAGGTGCAAGTAGGGTATCAAAGGTTGGGTGATATATGAGAGAATGGAATAAACCCCTCTGTAAGCACCACAAGTTAAAAGGGGGCTACAAAAGACATCAAATTTTTGTTTGGGAAAAAATTTTTAAAGAAAACCTGTCACATAATTTGCCCCCTTCGGGGCGAACAATTTTGTGTCAACTGCGTTCCCAGCGCGTGCCCCTTTTCCTAAGATCTGTAGTTTTTTGGATTTAATGCTCAAATCTGCAGTTTTCAGCCAGAAAAGTCATTCAAAGAGTTAGTTTTTTTTTTTTTAAAACCGCACAGTTGAGACTAGCCCCGCCCACATCAACTGATAAACCTATTACTTTGAATAGAACAATAGAAAATATCCGCAGCACAACTTCAAGTATAGCTCAAAAAAACTAAAAACTTTTATTCCCACATGTAGCAAAAACCGACGTTTCGGCTCCCTCACAGAGCCATTTTCAAGTGACAAACAGTGCAATTCACAGGATATATTTACCACACCCATCAATACAATTAATTATCAAAACTTAGTGTAAATACAATAATACAACAATATTTTAAACAGTGCTGTCCTTCAAGAAAAATATAAGAGGCAATATTAAGGCAATACATAACATTACCAATAGAATCAAAGTGCAATTGTTGATAATACAAAAATTTCTAAAAAAGGGGCGGAGGCTTCAATCGCTTACCTGTAATACAAAATCAATCAAATTATGTTTTTGAACATAATTTGGATGTGCTGCTTTTATCTGTGGATATTACTTTGAATAGGTAGAAACATGTGAATAACTGTCAGTGGGCGGGGCTAGCCTTTGGTGGGTGAGGATAACACCTACTCTTGAATAAGATTTGTGCATTAAATGCTCTAAAACTACAGCATCTTACAGAATAACGGGCACAGTGCTGGAAACAGCAGGTCTGACACTAAATTGTGCTGCCCTCAGGAAGGGGGGCATAACTTATTGGACAGGTTCCCTTTAAGCTTTAAAAAAAACATTAGGCTAGTAATACTGTCTTGGGGGAAACAAGGATCTAGTCGGGGCCCCCCTGTTCTGCTGAAACATATTTTCATTAATGTCTTAACATCAGTCACTTTTGTTCTTTGCAGTAATCACAAAATAGATTTAAATTAAAACAACAAGTATTAGTAACGCAGCTCAAGCAATTACAATAGGCACAAGCCACACCTGGCATCTTCTTTTAATTCTTGTGCCAGGCCATTCAGTTCTCCAGCAGCACATGGTGACCTAAATAGCTCAGTAAATAGGTTAGTCCACTTAGGGTGGGGGGGTGGAGGGGGGAACAATGCTAAAAACAATTCCTGCATTTTAGGTATAGTTTTTCGTTCTCACACCCCGCTTCAGATTTCTTTTTTGAAGGTTACTTGGGCTATTTTACCTCAAAGCCAACCCTGATGCTTCACTTCTATAAACTGAGTAGCAGTGTTGACCGGTTCAGAAAGCAGCTCTTGAAGGAATGACAATCAGCAACAACAATTGTACTGGCTCCTATTTTTTCTGAACTCATTTAAAGTTTAAATTCAGTTTATAGAACACAAACAAAATACAAAAAACAAAAAGTTGTGATGCACAGCTCATTCAGCTGATTAACTACATTTAAAACCTATTACATTGCAGGTCTGAACTCCTAAGGGTGCTTTTTGAAGCGTTTTTTTTGGATGCGTTTTTTTGTGCAGATATGTACAGCATTAATTGCTGCGCCTTTCTGCACAAAAAATGCACGTGCGTTTTAAATGCGTATTTCGGATGCATTTTTTTTGTGCAGAAAGGTACAGCAATTAATGCTGTACATTGCTGCACAAAAAACGCATAAAATACGCACCAAAAAATGCATCTCGGTGTGAAAGCACCCTAAGGATATATTATGAAACATAAAAGTAAATCTGATTAAGTCGAAAACATACAAACATACAAACAAAGTAGAAATTAAAGGGATAAGATTTGCTGTAATGCCAGTATGCTGTTCCACCTAACTGAGACCCATCCATCATGTTAAGCCTATTATATGCTATGTTGATATAGTGTGCTGCCAACTTGTAGCCATTGTTTGCAACTGTTTGTATGGTTATGTTGGATGATGATGTAACTCCCATACTACTTTGCTGCATGTTCCTCATCCTCCTCTTCTGTGAGGTCACATCCTGCCTCTTTGTAGCTGTGACTTCCTCTTGTTCAAACATGTTTGCACTGAGCTGAGAGAATTTGTTTTGACCACATATTTTGTAACCTCCTGCATGTTATCGCAAGGTACAGTCAATAAATACCCTGAAGCACATCCACTGCATTTATCTTACTGGACCTGCACATGCTTTGGAAGGTATTACTATAGCGAGTGCACTATCTTTCATATGCTTGTACAGAGACAGACTTCTCACATCTATCAGAGACTTCTCTAACGTACATCAGTGGCAAAATAGCCAGATTGTAATTGTGGGAACAAATGTATAGAGAAGTGACATAATCTTCCATTTGATTTTTGGTGAGGGGTAATTTTAGATGTGGCAGTAATCGTTGAAGTAATTGTAAGTATACCAACAAGGTCAATGAAATTACTTCACATGAATGTTTTACTTTTAATCTAAAAGATTTAGGGCGGCATGTATGAAATTTGGCATTTAAATGCCATATTTCATGCACATAATAATAATAGCCCATAATGCGCCTGATTTATGAACCCGCTCTACAGCTATAAATCTATAGCTTCGTACGGGTCTAGTGCCTCCTGTATGCCCCCCGAAATCAGGCGCATTACAAGGTGCCACTTGCCCCCAAAAAATACAACTTATACTGGGGATTATAGAGCAAAGGGCCTAATATTGTAGACCTAAGAGAGAGATCTCCTATCAGAAAGTCTAGCTGAAATGACAAAAGAAAGATGGAAAGAAGGGTGATGGGGAGAGAGAAGACCACATAGGGCCCCTGTGTATGGTGACTACAAGCACAAAATGCTCTAAAACATAACTTGTGATATGACTCTTTTAGAAATGCAAGTAAAAAATGCAAAGGGTATTTCCAAGGTAGTGGTAAGGAGAAGTTGACTACTAGGAAAATGAAACAGAGGCTTAGATTGAAAATCAATCAATAATCGCAGGTTTTCCCCAGATGAGATTTTTGTTTTGGGGTATGAGTTATCAGTTCTTCCATGTGATAGATATTGGTAAATTCAGTAAACTATTCTCTATGGTTGGATGGTCAGGTCATCTTCAGTGCCCTGCTATAACAATGTTGGTGGCCTGCAAAAAATTGAGTTAGGGCTGTCATCCATTAGGCACGCTAGACAGGAGACCCATTAGCATAAGAGCCTTAGGCAGTTGGAGGTGTGGTGACAAAAATTTATTCCAGGTATAATGGTGTTATCTGGTAACTGTGTAGAGTCATCAGTTAGAGGTATCATACATAGAAAATTGTATTGAAGCTATTTGTGTTTGTATAACATTAGGTTGCTGACACTCATATGTAGTACGGCTGTTGCCCAGCCATTATGGGCTGGCTTTTCCCGGAACAGCTGCAGTTGGGTGGGTGGCTGTTCCCATGTTCCACGTTTTTTCCAGGCCTATAAAAGCCTGCTTCTCCAGGAAATCGGAGGGCGTAGTTTCTGTCTGGCAGTTTGGAGCAACAGAGCTGAGGAAAGGTTCGGGCCCCCAAGAGGCTGAGGGAAGCCTGTACAGTATATTGCACTGTGGCTGTGGTGCTGGGCGATAGGCCTTGACCACTAGTAGAGAGAGTCTCAATTTTATGTTTAGTTAGTGGCCTGACGGCCTGAGGTTTTTGTTTGTTCTGCTGTTTTGTATGCTGTGCTGTACACCTGTGCTGGAATAAAACAGGCTGAGGCCAATTGAAGAAGATACCTTTGTCAGTGCCTTATGTTGGAGTGCCATAACCCAAGTGGTGATCCCTGAACTAAAATACCCCAAGGACAGTCCAGGAGGGTGTCCAAATGAGAGCGAGTCATCACAGTATGTATTTATATAAAATATTTTACATAAATACATCTCTGTAGAATTGACTTCATTGTTTTGCAAACACACAGAAACGAGTCAGCAGTCAAGAGACAGATAAACACTGAATTATATTAAAGGAGTTGTCTCATTACAGGCTTTCAGCCTACTTCGAAGTGTCTGGCAGCAAAGGATTTTTGAATTCAGGGGTGTGCTTCTTGTCTGCCTCTTCTCCTCCCTCCCCCCCCCCCCTCAGCACACAGAAAGCTCTCCTCCATAACTTCTATACAGCAGGGGGAGGGCGAGGGGGTTTGCTGCCAGAGTTAACCCTGTGTGTGCCTGCCTAGGTCTGCTGCAGGCTGCTCACTGCTAGATCAGCTACACTTTGAGCTCCACAGAGTCAGGAGACAAGAGAGGGCTGATCTATGAGTGTGGAGAGGTCTGTGAAACTGTGTATGCTAATTGCAGAGCAGGGGGGATGTAAGTGTTCCTATAGCCCCTGCTTAGCATACAAATCTCCATCTCAAGCAACAACAAACAAACCCTATCAGAACAGACACAGGGCAGCTGTGAAGTGTTACTATACTCGGGATGTGTCACTAATACAGCAGAGCATGAAGCGTTCACATGCCCCCCTGATCTGTTCTATTCGTATAGTCAGAGCTCCACAGACACATCATGAATATAGTAACACACTTCACTGCTGTCACATCTGCTGACTACAGATCAGCCTCATCTCTGCTCTCCTCAATCTGTGTAGAGAGCAGGAGGGAGCAGGCAAACACAGAGTTAATCCAGCTACACAGAAACAGAAGCCCTCCCCCTCCCCCTCCCCTACAGAAGCATACTGTGCAGGAGGGGCTCTGTGCTCTGACCTGTATTCAGAGGCTGATGAGTCATTAGCACTGATAGCCAGTGAGAGAGAGAGCAACAGGTCGGCTGCTATAGGGATTTCAGGAGCTGATGCACTACTACTAACAGGGATAACTCAAAATCAGTAGGACATTTGTAATGAACATATATTGCAAAACAGCTTGTTTTTTAAAGATCTTTTAATTAAAACCCAATCATTGTAGCGAGACAACACCTTTAAATTTAAATGCAAAACTGTGAGGTCCCATCCAACACCAAGGCGGCCTCAATTCAGATGAGTACCTACTCTAAACAAACAATTTCACATCTCTCAATGTCTTTCCAGGCCTCCATACTTTTCAAGACATGAGGGTTGATACAGTACTCGTTTCACTGTGGATAATAACACAATCTTACCAGCTTCCGCCAGCATCTTCACAAGGTCTTTTGCTTTTGTTCTTGGGTCTATATGCACATGTCAGACCCAAGCACATTCATCTCTGAGACACAGAACCCGTCTTCTTCCTGAGAGGTATGATGGCTGGACATTCCCATCTTGTTTGTACTTGCGTATAATTGTTTGTACAGATGGACGAGGCACTTTCAGGTATCTGGAAATTGCACACAAGCATGATCCAGATTTGTGCAAGTCCACAATTCTCTTCCTGATATCTTGACTGATTTCTTTAGACTTTCCCATGATGTTACACAGATAAGCAGTGTTTCTGGTGTGCAGTTAAAATACATCCACAGGTGTGTCTCTAACTCAGATGTTGACAAGAAACATAGACGAAGCTTCCAAAGACATGACATCATCATATGGACTGTCCCAAATTGTATAAAGGCATCGTAATTCTCGTGAATGTAAACTTTTGACTTTGCAGAAAGTAATAAAAATGCCTTAAAAATTCGCTCTCGCTCTCATTGGCCATGATAGCCAAGCCCCCTCTAGCTCAACCAATCAGCTCTTTTCTGCCTTTTTTACTGTATTTTGAACTGTCACGCCTTTTCATTTGATTGGTCAATACTTCTCCATAGGTTATAATGGGTCACGGTCGCTCCTATTCTGATTGGCTGGTTTATGCCGACCAACGAGAAACGCTTACAGAATTTGAATTACTGTATTTCCCGGCAAAATTATATATCCAAATTCCTGATGTTGCGCCGTTATTGATTTTTTTGTTAGTGATTTTATTTATGTATTTTTTTTTTTTATTAGGTTTGAGCTCTTTTTCAGATGTTTTACACGTAATAAAAACGTTTTTTGATTCATACTCCATGCCTCACGGAGCTGAGAGCTGAGATTTATTTCTTGAGTGATCTTATATATTTTCACTTTAATTTTTAATGATCCACTTTTTCGCTACATTTAATCGCTTTTAGACAGCTTTGATTTTTCACTTTATTCATTCATTCATTTGAAAGACAACTCTTTTGGCTCTTTACTAACATGTTTAATGATTTCTCGCTGTTTTCCAGCCTGTCTCAAATCGGAATACATGTTAGGCGCAGTCCCGCATTGCGCCTCACACACTGGTGAGGCGCGGTGGACTTTACACCGCATGTATGAGCGCACCTCGTGCGCAGACATACATGAGGCGCAGCTTTCACTTGAAATCTGGCGAAAACGTGCGCTCCGACACGCCGAGATTCATACATGTCATCCAAAACTTTTGAATGCACCAAAGATGTGGGGGGCGTGGTGTGCCAGGCAGGCCCGCCATACAGGGGGTACAGCCAGTACTCCTGTATGGGGCCCGGTGAAACAAGGGGGCCCACTGTAAGCAGTCCCCCTTGTTTCACAAACTAACTTTCTGAGCCAGAACACGGGCCCCGCGGCACTGCTGAGCGTCCGCTTGGGCTCGTGCGGCTCAGAGTGTGAGGAGGGGGGGCCCGCGCTCCGAGTCATAGGGGCATGGTGGGCTTGACCATCACACAATGTGAGGGGGGCCGTGCTCTGAGTCACAGGAGCGCTCCATACAGTAACAGAGCTGCAGCAGCCTCTCACTTACTTCAGATCCCTCTGCTCCGTCCTGTGATGGGATCGCCCCTCCTCTGTCTCTCTGCCTGTGGGCGGGGCTTCAGTGACTCCTGGCAACAGAGAGAGAGGAGGGGCGATCTCCTCACAGGACGGAGCAGAGGGATCTGAAGTAAGTGAGAGGCTGCTGCAGTTAATGTATCGAGCGCTCCTGTGACTAAGAGCGCGCCCCCCCCCCCCTAACATTGCGTGATGGTCAAGCCCACCATGCCCTAGAATCCCCACTTAAACCCCCACCTGACCCCAGCTGTGTGGGGCCCCTCAGCAGCCCACCCTGCCCCAGCACCCCCACCTACCCCAATGCCTCCTCTGAACCCCTGGGGCCCCTCACAAGCCCACCCTGCCCCAGCACCCCCACCTACCCCAGTGCCTCCTCTGAATCCCTGGGGCCCCTCACAAGCCCACCCTGCCCCCAGCACCCCCACCTACCCAGTGCCTCCTCTGAATCCCTGGGGCCCCTCACAAGCCCACCCTGCCCCAGCACCTCCCATTGGGGCCCCTTAGAAGCCCCCCACCTGCCCTAGTGCCCCCTCCTGGCCCCAGCTGTGTGGGGCCCCTCTGAAGCCCCTGGGGCCCCTCAGCAGCCCACCCTGCCCCAGCACCCACACCTACCCCAGTGCCTCCCCCTGGGCCCCATCTGTGTGGGGCCACTCTGAACGCCGGGGGCCCCTCACAAGCCCACCCTGCCCCAGCACCTCCCCCTGGGGCCCCTCGGAAGCCCCCCACCTTCCCTATTGCCCCACCTGACCCCAGCTGTGTGGGGCCCCGCTGAAGCACCTGAGGCCCCTCAGCAGCCCACCCTGCCCCAGCAACCCCCACCAATCCCAGTGCCTCCCCCTGGGCCCCATCTGTTTGGGGCTCCGCAGAAGCCCACCCTGCCCCAGCACCTCCCCCGGGGGCCCCTCGGAAGCCCCCACCTGTCCTATTGCCCCCCCCTGGCCCCAGCTGTGGGGCCCCTCAGCGCCCCCTGGGGCCCCTCCGCAGCCCCACCCTGCCCCAGCACCCCCCACTGAATCCCCCACCTACCCCAGTGCCTCCCTCGGGGGCCCCTCTGAAGCCCACCCCCCGCCCCAACACACCACACTGAAACCCCTGGGGTCACCCCCCCCCCCCCCGGGCACCAGCTGTGTGGGGCCCTCTTAAGCCCCTGGGCCCTAGCTGTGCAGGATGCCTCTGGGGCCCCTCTGAAGCCCCCCATGCCCCAGGGCCCCCTTCCCTCGGGGCCCTAGCTGTGCGGGGCCCCTTTAAGTCGTCTAGTCTGGACCGAATGGAGAAGAGAAGGGAAAGTGAACGACTGGTCCAATGAGACGTCGCCTGTGAGTCACTAAATGTATCTGCACTGTGTGCACCTGTATCTATCCCTATAATACCCCTGTAATATCTGTCTTATTGAATCATATTCACTATCAGTACGGTGGTATTGTTCAGTACTGTTATGGTATGATGTGGCGGTATTATATGGTCTTAGTATATTGTTATTTCCATAAATTTGGGCTGGGGGTACTGGTTTGGTCAGTAACATAAGTGGGTGACATTTGGGAGTAATTTTCTGGCACTTGTCTATGTACTGACCTACACAATATTGATAAACGTAAAAAAACAAAATAATGGCGCAATTGCATATTTTTTCTCGCGTTGGGTGACTGTTGAGTGGGCGGGGCAATGGGGGCGTGGTTGACGGGGGGGGGGGGGCCCAGACGCTTCAGCTGTGTGGGGCCCTGAAATTTCTGATGGCAGCCCTGGTGCCAGGGTCATACAATGCAACAGAAATGTGCCAGACTGTCGTACAAATCATACTAGTTTCAAAGTGGCATGGCTGAGATTAGTTTTGGAGTAGAACGGGACGCATTTATAAAGTGCTGTGAGACACTTTCATACATACTGTCGGATCATACACTATTAAAACCAGAGGTAGACCTGGCGAGTCGGCGCCAGGTTCATACATGTCCTTCTTAGTCCCTAGATCTTTACACTAATGGCTTAATTATGCATGGTCTCCACTTGGCACCAAGAACTACTCACATTCTATTCACAAGTACTACACTCAGGGCGACATGTATGAATGGGGCTGCGCCAGTTTTCCGGTTTCACAAAGCTGTAGTAGACCTGTTCTATAGATGTATGAACAGTTGCATGCCAAACTTTGGCGTGATAAGCTCCTGAGCAACACTTTTTAATGCGCAAAATATTTAGGGTGTGTCACTCCACATTCATAGAAGTAGACACATTCATGATTCTTTGATGCCAAACCTAGGCACAAAACAGTTAGAACAACCAGACCAGGTTAAAGGTGGTCTGCCTGAGCCAGACGTCGCATTGGCACTACAATATGCCTGTATGTATGAACTGCAGAAGCAGGGCCGGACTGGGAATAAAAATCAGCCCTGGCACTAAGCCACCACCAGCCCACATACAATATCCGCTTAAAAGATGTCCCTTGTTCTCGCTCCTCGCAACTTTCTAAAATAAACTACACTATAAAGCTGCTTTCACATGGAGCGTTTTTGGTGCATTTTTTATGTGTTTTTGGTGCAGAGCAGTTAATGCTGTAATTTCTGCACAAAAAAACGCATCAAAAAATGCACCAAAACCGCTCTGTGTGAGAGCCCCCTAAACACAAGCAAGAAAGAAATAGTGGTGCAGAGAAACCCCTCATCACAGAGTCAGGTGTGCACTTGCTTTACAATCAGGGACAAGCCCACACTGACACTACATAAGCACCAACATAACCTACAACCCCACCAATCACATCACCAGTAGTCAGGTCACCATCACATGAATACAGCACTGATTCAACACAGAAGGAAAATGACCCCTAACAGCAGGGACTCACAGGAGACGTCATCTCTGATGGGAGTTGTTCTCTTTTCCTTTTCTTCTCCATCTGGCCCAAACCTCCATGATGTCTTCCCTGATGAGTTGTTCCCTTCCATTTCTTTCTCTGTCCGGTACAGCATGCAATGTCTTCTTCTCCCGGTCACTACTGGTCCCTGTAGAATTTACCACAAATACATCTTAGGCTCCTCTCTCTTCCAGCACTTTCCTATCAATTCCCCAAACAGCGTATGTTAGACCCTAAAAATTAAAAATTAAAAAATGTCAGATAAGTGGCATGTAAATAGGTAGACCCCCCATTAGGTAGGTAAACAGGGCCTTCCTCCATTAATTTGGTAGGTAGACAGGTCCTACCCCTGTTACTAGCCAGGTAGCAAGGGCTGTCCCCAGTAACTAGCCAGGTTAGCTGGGGCTGTCCCCAGTAACTAGCCAGGTAGCTAGGGCTGCCCCCAGTAATTAGCCAGGTAGGGCCAGTAATTAGAGATGTAGGGCCAGTAATTGGCCATGTAGCTCCAGGGGCAGTAATTAGCAGTCAGGGCCAGTATGTAGCCAGGCAGGGCAGTATGTAGGCAGGCAGGGGCAGTATATAGCCAGGCAGGGGCAGTATATAGCCAGGCAGGGCTAGTATAGGTAGGCAGGGGCAGTATATAGCCAGACAGGGCATCAGATAGGCAGGCAGGGGTAGTATATAGCCAGGCAGGGCCAGTAAGTAGTTTAAAAAAAAAAAAAAAAAATCATACTCGCCTAGTTTCCCTCCTCTCCTCTTTTCCAAGTCCGTTCGGAGCGGCCGCTCTAACCCGAGTGGGGGCCGTGGAGCATGCGCGCGATGACGTCTTTACATTGCTGCGCAGCCTCCTGGGAGCTGAACAGATGGGATCAGTAGATCCCAGCTGTTCAGCCTCGGCCGCTGCTTGCACCGCATGGTGCAGGCGGCCGTGATGGCTGCATGGCTGGGTCTGTGACCCGGCCGTGCAGCCGTGTGGCGAGGGGGGCCTGTCGGCCCCCTGGCACAGGGGTCCGGTCGCATATGCGACCATTGCGGCCCCTGTGCGTGCGCCGGCACTCAGGGCCCGCCGGGGGGGAAACATCGGCCCCCTCGGCGGGTGCTCCGAGCCGGCGCTGTGGCCCGGACCCCAGCGGCACACCGGGCAAATGCCTGGTTTGCCCTATGGGCAGTCCGGGCCTGTGCAGAAGAACAGGTTCATACATTCTAGCGCTTTCTACACTGCTTTAAAGCTATTTAGAACTGTCAGTGCCAATGTTCATAGATGTCGCCCAAAGAGTTCCTCTGGCCTTGTAGCTGTCTCTTTGGTTGCTCTCTCACCTCCCTCTGCCCTTGCACACTGCTCTCCTCATCTGCATCTCTCTTAGAACCTGTCTCAGAGGACCTTGTAAGAACTGAACAACACTGCTTTGTCTGTGGCAGTCAGCAGTCCTCACAGGTCACAGTCTTTAGTCTCGGCTTTCTGCCACTCGCTTTCGGCCCAAAATAACACTTGGCTGTCTGTTTTGCAACTATACAAGAAGCTGTTCTTCGCACAAACCAGGAAAACTCTTAGCCTAGTACAAACTCAATGTTTCCTTGTGGAAAACCCACCTGTTTTACATGAGCATAGGGATTCATACCCCACAGGTCACGTTCTCACCAAGCGCCTTCACCTACCGAGCTCCCCAGAATAACCCAACATAATAAGTCATCCGCAACGTGACACACAGGCAGGTTCCGTGTCGCCAGGTTGCTGCATATAAAACTCCACAAAAGTGCTAATGTTACAATTTGAATCACCACTACTTTAAGGAGATTTTCACATGACAAAATTTTCACAGATCCTGCCTTTTAATAATGTACATGCTTATTGCATGTGGATTTAGTATTGGTTTTACAAAAAAAATCCGCTTCGAAGGAACCACAATGCGTGTCACGGATGCCCTTCATCCTGGGTCGCAGGCGCAACCGTGCCCCGCTGCTGATCGGCGCCGCGGCCCGCATGTTGGGTCGCGGGCGCGCTCAGTCCCTGACCTGCCCCCCTATGTACTTACCCGGCCACGTTCCTGCTGCAGCCTCTGTCCCAGGGCGCGCGCGGCCCTTCTCCCTCGGACGCGTGCGCACCGGCAGTGTTAAATTTAAAGGGCTATTGTCGGTCGCTGCCCCTATTTAAGCCTGCCTCTTCCTGGTTACCCTGCTGGATCTTTAGTTCCATTAGCCTACTGAGAAAGCATTCCTGAAGTCTTGTCTATTACTGTGTACCGTACCATTTGCCTCCGTTCCTCGACCACGAATCTTGTCGCCTGCCCTGACCATCCTGCTTGTCCTCAACCACGAACCTTTGCCACCTGTCCTGACCTTACTGCCTGTCCCCGACTACGTCTACGCCTTACGATTTTGTACCACACTACACCTTGGCTGCCTCTGCAAGCAAGTCACGTCAGGGGTAGCGACCTGGTAGTCGCCTGCCACAGCAAGTCAATCCCACTTTGTGGCAGGCTCTGCTGAAAACTGGGACCTACTTAGATTCCGCTCCCTGGCCTGGCTTACGCCATCGCTTGCAGTGGTCCAGAGGATCCACTACCGTTGCCCTTGACAGTAAGATCCGGCCATGGATCCCGCCAAGGTGCCTCTGCCTAGCGTCGCTGACCTAACCACCATCATGGTACAGCAATCCCAGCAGATCACTCAGCAGGCCCAGCAGCTCAGCCATCTCTCCGCCATGATGCAGCAGTGCCTGGCCACCCAGCAGCAACAACCCGCTCCTGTGGCGTCCGCTGCACCTTCAGTTTCCACACCGGCCGCTGGTCCAAGACTCCGTCTGTCCATGCCCTTTGAGTTTGATGGGGACTCCAAGGCTTGCAGGGGCTTTATCACTCACTGCTCACTGCACATCGAGTTGATGGGGAACCAATTCCCTATCGAGAGGTCAAAGGTCTCATTCGTGGTCAGCCTTCTTTCCGGGAAAGCCCTGGCCTGGGCTACCGCTCTGTGGGACAGAGACGATCCGGTCACGGCTACCTTTGTCGCCTTCCTCACAGAGTTCCACAGCGTGTTTGAGGAACCTGCCCGAGCCTCTTCTGCCGAAACTGCCTTACTGAATCTACGCCAAGGAGACTCCTAATTGGGCGGCTACATGGTCCAGTTCCACACTCTGGCCTCGGAGCTATCATGGAACGAAGCGGCATTAGCCACCACCTTTAAGAAAGGCCTCTCCAGCCAGATCAAGAATGCCTTATCCACCCATGATCCCCCTGTCTCCTTGAGTAACCTTATCTCCTTGGCAACTCAGATTGATATCCGTTTTTCTGAATGGTGAGAAGAGCTCCGTCAGGAACGCAAACCTGCCAAGGGTCGTCGTTTTCCCTGCCTAGCTCCTGTATTCCAGAGGCTACCTCAGTTGTCCTCCCTGCCGGCTACAGAGGAACCCATGGACAGAGCTCATTTGACTCCACAGGAGCTGCCCCAGCGGCGTGAAGAAAATCTATGCCTCTATTGTGACAGCCCCAAACATTTTCACTGGGCCTGCCCACTTTGTCCTCAGCGTCCGGGAAACGCATGCACCTAGGATACGTGGGAGAGGCGTTCCTAGGTGAGAGCAAGTCCTCTCCTTGTTTGACCATGCCCGTGCTTGTCAGATCCGGACCGGGAGTTCAATTCCAAGTTTCCGCCTTCCTGGACTCCGGTTCGGCTGAAAATTTCGTGGATGCTCCCTTGGTGTCTAGATACAACCTCTCCGTGGTCCGTCTGGAAAAGCCTATTGTCATCTCCTCTGTCAGTGGGGAGATCCTCTGTGACCCGATCCAGTACCGTACCGAGCCCTTGCTCCTTCAGATAGGGGCACTACATAAGGAGAAACTGGTGTTTTATGTGCTCCCTCGGTCCTCCTCGTCTGTCCTTCTGGGTCTTCCGTGGCTGCAGCGGCACACCCCTGTGCTCAACTGGGAAACGAGCAAAGTCCTACGTTGGGGACAAGGATGTCGATCTCGCTGTTTGGTGGCACCCCGCCCGGTGCTTCCCTATTCTTCGATACCACCCACATCTTTGGCAGGCCTTCCTGCTCCATACCAAGAATTTGCAGATGTGTTCTCCGAGAAGCAAGCTGAGACTCTACCTCTGCATAGCCCTTACTACTGCCCAATTGATCTGCTGCCCGGCACCTCTCCGCCTTGGGGCCAAGTCTACCCGCTGTCAGTACCCGAGACGCAGGCTATGACGGCCTACATTAACGAAAATCTCCAGAAGGGATTTATTCAGAAGTCCTCCTCCCCTGCCGGGGCTGGATTCTTCGTAGAGAAGAAAGACGGCTCCCTACGGCCATGCATCAATTACCGAGAGCTCAACAAGATTACCATATTACCATTAGGAACCGGTATCCTCTGCCTTTCATTAATGAGCTCTTCGACCGGCTTCGGCTAGCCAGGATATTTTCTAAATTGGATCTGCGGAAAGCTTATAATCTCATTCGAGAGGGGGACGAAATGAAGACTGCTTTTAACACCCACGATGGGCACTTTGAGTACCTAGTGATACCCTTTGGTCTCTGCAATGCTCCAGTAGTTTTCCAGGAGTTCGTCAACAACATATTCCGAAACCTCCTGTATTCCTGTGTCATTGTCTATCTGGACGATATTCTAATTTTCTACCCCGATCCGGAATCCCACATGATCCATGTACGACAGGTCCTCCGCCGTTTGAGGGTTAACCGCCTCTATGCCAAGCTTGAAAAATGTCTGTTCCACCAGCAAAACCTTCCATTCCTCTGCTACATTATTTCGGACAAGGGCCTGCAGATGGATCCTGCCAAATTGTCTGCTGTTCTGCAGTGGCCAAGACCCTTGGGCCTCCAAGCCATACAAAGATTCCTGGCCTTCGCCAACTATTATAGACAGTTTGTGCCGCACTTCTCCTATAGTGGTTTTAACCAAAAAGGGTAGTAATCCGAGGTTATGGCCACCAGCTGTGGAAGAAGCTTTCCTCAAGCTGAAGTCTGCTTTCATCTCCACCCCGGTACTCACACGGTCGGACACAGAAAAACCCTTCTTTTTGCAAGTCGATGCCTCCTCGGTGGGAGCCGGAGCTGTACTTTCTCAAAAGGGTCCCAAAGGCAAGACCCTCACATGTGATTTTTTTTCTCAAAAACCTTTTCCTCTGCTGAGAGAAATTATGCTATCGGAGACCGGGAATTACTGATCAAAAAGCTAGTGCTAGAGAAATGGCGCTATCTCCTGGAGGGGGCTCGACACCCGGTCAATATTTACACCGACCACAAGAACCTCCTCTATCTTCAGACGGCCCAGCGTCTAAACCCGCGCCAGGCACGATGGTCCTTATTCTTTTCCCGATTAAATTTTCTGATTCATTACTGCCCCGCGTGGTAGGAGACGAACCGGCACCACGGCATATCATCCCTCCCGAAAGGCTAATCTCTGCTGCTCCCATAGAGTTGCAACGAATCCCTCCGGGCAAGACTTATGTGCGCCCGGCTCTACAGAAGAAAATACTGCATTGGGGACATTGCTCTCGAGTGGCTGGACACCCGGGTGTGAAGAAATCTGGTCACATTGGACCGCTAACCCCTGATGAAGCCAGGTTAGCTGGCGAAACATGTCGGGGAGGTCAGATATGACGTTTTAAATTGTGATTTCTCACCTCTGTCTACAAGTGTCACCTGCTGCAGGGGTGTCACAAGGGGGCCTTATTTGTTTTGTGTTCATGAGATTAGGGACGACTGCCCAAGTAGTAGGCTTGGGATCCCTTACTGGAGCTAGTAATTTGCTGTACATATAAGGCTTTCCTGTTAATAGGTGGTGCTCCACCAGACTTGATAATAGAAAAGGAGCTATTCCTTCTTTCAGAAGCAAAAAGGGTTAAATGATGAGGTTAGAAATCAGGTTTTTAAATAGTGTGTATAGAGGTTAAGAGTTATACATAATAAAAGTTACGTTTTAGTGTTTTACAGATAGAGAACTGATAGAGTTTAAGTTTGCCTATGGCAAAATAGTAAATATAGTGAAGAAATCTTGCTCTCTCATCTCCAGTTTCTATTGGTGGCCCAGTCTAGCCAAAGACGTTCGTGAATTCATGGAGTCGTGCACTTCATGTGCCCGCAACAAGTCTTCCCATCTCAAACCGGCAGGTCTGCTGCAGCCATTGCCGATTCCCGATTGTCCTTGGACCCATGTGGCCATGGATTTTATTACTGACCTCCTGCCTTCCTCTGGTAATACCGTGATCTGGGTAGTCACGGATCGCTTTTCCAAGATGTCCCATTTCGTCCCTCTGCCAGGTCTGCCCTCTGCTCCTCGTTTGGCCAGCATATTTTTCGGCTACATTGGCTGCCCCGCCATATAGTCTCTGACCAGGGGGTCCAATTTGTTTCTAGGTTCTGGTTCTCCCTCTGTTACCAGCTACAAGTAAGATTGGATTTCTCCTCGGCCTATCCTCTTCAGACCAACGGGCAGGTGGAGAGGGTTAACCAGATACTGGGCCAATCTGTTACCTTGGGCAGAATTTTCATATAATTCGTTAGACTCTGAGTCTGCCGGTGCCGCCCCCTTCTTCATTGTCTACGGGCGACATGCACGCCCACCCCTCCCCCTCTCTGTGCCCTCTCAGGTCCCAGATGTCGAAGATTTGGTCCTGAACTTAACTGCAATTTGGAACCAGACACGCCAACCTCTACTCCGGGCTTCCGCTCGTAACAAGATACAAGCTGACAGAAAGCGAAGACCTCCTCCCATCTTCTCTCCTGGTGAGAAGTTGTGGTTGTCGGCGATGTATATCCGCCTCAAGATCCCCGGCTATAAGCTTGGCTCCCGGTTTTTGGGACCATTCGAGGTGCTAAAGTGCCTAAACCCAGTGGCATACAAGCTCCGCCTTCCTCCCACTATGCGGGTCCTGAACTCCTCCCATGTCTTTCTTCTGAAACCGGTCATCCTAAATCGTTTTTCTCAGAAAGTTGTTCCTCCCACTCCTGAGGCTGACAGTAAAGGAGATTCTGCACATGAAAACGGTCAGAGGGAAGCGTCTTTTCCTCATTGACTGGAAGGGGTTTGAGCCGAAGAAAGGTCCTGGGAACCAGAAGACAATATTCCGGACCATAATGTTATCCGGAGTTTCCTTCAGGCCAGAAAGAGGGGGAGGCCTAAGGGGGGGCGGGTACTTTCACGGATGCCGCTGCGATCCTCATCCCGGGCGCACTCATTCCCCGATCTGTCCCCCTATGTACTTGCCCGGCCACGCTCCTGCTGCAGTCTGCGTTCCGCGGGGCGTGCGCGCACCGGCAGTTTTAAATTTAAAGGGCCAGTGCACCGGTAATTGGCTATTGCCTGTCGCTGCCCCTATTTAAGCCTGTCTCTTCCTGGTTACCCTGCCGGATCTTTAGTGCCATTAGCCTACTGAGAAAGCGTTCCTGAAGTCTTGTCTATTACTGTGTACCGTACCATTTGGCTCCGTTCCTTGACCACGAATCTTGCCGCCTTCCCTGACCTTCCTGCTTGTCCTCGACCACAAAACTATGCCGCCTGTCCTGACCTTACCGCCTGTCCCCGACTACGTCTACACCTTACGAATTTGTACCACGCTACACCTCGGCTGCCTCCGCAAGCAAGTCACATCAGGGGTAACGACCTGGTAGACTCCCGCCGCAGCAAGTCCATCCCGCTTTGCGGCGGGCTCTTTTGAAAACCGGGACCTACTTAGATTCCACTCCCTTGCAGTGGTTCAGAGCATCCACTACCGTTGCCCGTGACCATGCGTATTTATTTTCTATTGAGTTAATTTATTGGGAATCATTTTCTTTCAGTTTTAAGAGGAGTTCAAGCTCACAACCCACATCAATGGTCCTCATTGTCTTGCGAGTCCCTACCTTAGCTTTAGTAGCAATTTACAAAAAAATGCTAGTATTACAACTGCACATAGATAAGGCTTATAAAGGGCCAAATATACAGTTACGTGCGGTGGAAGGGTTTTGCCACTTCACTAAATCCCAGGATAGCTCGCTATGAGTCGGTCTCAGAAATGAATATTGTGAAGTAACAAAATCCCTTAAGAGGGCACCACACAGTCTGTATAGGGTTCTTGTATAGTTTACTCTCCATATTTTTAAATGCAGAAGGTGCATATATAGGAAACCTGTGGTTCTTTATGTACTAGAAAGTGCAGTAAATAGTGATTAATGTTTGACTAACATTCAACATAGGCTCATTGTCATAACCTAGGAGTGATGCAAGATGTTGATGAAGCTGTGACTGGGCTGAAACCTGTCTGTAGAAAGACGTTATGATGCAAGGAGATAGAAACCTCCATGGGATTTCCTTCCTCATGTTCAAGTAGTTTGTGAGGACACTCGATCACTTTATAACTATATGGTTAGGGTGAGTCCACATAAGCAGCCAGTCACATTCAGCCACTAATGGCCGCCGCACGAGTAAGCTGTCGATACTGGCAAATTTCTGTGGCCATTGGCATCCATATGTGTGGCTTCCGCTGCATGCAGTCTCACCCTTAGGGCCACATGAATGAAAAATGTCTAGGTCTAAATTTCAGTTTGTTGCCCATAGCAACCAAGCAGAGCTACCCTCTCATTTTTCCAGAGCACTATATGAAATGAAAGAGGCGCTCTAATTGGTTGCTGTGAGCAACAAAGTGAGTTTTAGTCCTAGACCGTTTTCATACATGTGGCCCTTGGTGTCTTTAAAGGGGTTGTGTGGTAAACCAAAACCAATAAGAACATGTAATGGAGGAATACTAAAGAGAAGCAGTAAGCCAGATTAGCTGGCGAAACATGTCGGGGAGGTCAGGCATGACGTTTTAAATTGTGATTTCTCACCTCTGTCTACAAGTGTCACTGCTGCAGGGGTGTCACAAGGGGGCCTTATTTGTTTTGTGTTCATGAGATTAGGGACGACTGCCCAAGTAGATTCCACCCACATAGAGTGTGTGTATATGTATGTATATATATATATATATATATATATAATATATATATACACACACATATACAGCTCTGGAAAAAATGAAGAGACCACTGCAAGATTTTCAGTTTCTCAGATTTTTCTCTTCAATGGAATATTTTTGACAAAAATGTACATTTTTGTTATATTATGTAAACTGCTGACAACATATCTCCGAGATTCAAAGCAAAACATTTTGGGCAACATGTATGAACGGGCTTTTCGCCTGTTTTTTGGCGTATACTGCGCCTCCCGGCCCGAATCCCCCTATCGAACGCAGGGATGCGATGTTAGGCGCAGCGTTCGCCACTTTCAGCTGCGCCCCGCATGAAGGGGCGGGGTGTGGGCGTTCCGGGGCGGGACGCGGCGCGCTCAAACTCCGAGGCATGTACGATCGCGAGTCGGCAAAGCGAGGCGCAGTGCAGCGCTCGCCAGCTCCGACAGGCAGGCCTAGTTTATTTTGGTCTAAATGCTCCGGCGGCGGTGAAGTGAAGCAAGAACGGAACATGCGAGGAAGCAGATAGAAGATCGCGACAGAAATCTCGGCGCTCCGCTCCGTGTGGCAGGAGTATGATTCCGAAAAAAAATCGCCTTTATAAAGGCGGAAAACATTATCAGAAAAGAGCTGAACCTCAAAAATAAAAATAATTTAAAAAAAAAATCACTTTCCAAAAATCTAGAACGGCGCAATATCAAGAAATCGGATATTGGAAATTGCCGGGAAATACAGTAATTCAAATTCTGAAAGCTATTCTCATTGGTCGTCATAAACCGGCCAATCAGAATAGGAGCGACAGTGAACCATTAAAACCTATGGAGAACGATTGACCAATAATAATAATAATAATAATAATAATCTTTATTTATATAGCGCCAACATATTCCGCAGCACTTTACAAATTCAAGAGTAAATGTACAGACATTACACATTAAAAGTACTTACAAATGAGACACAAGGTGTGAGGGCCCTGCTCGTGAGAGCTTACAATCTATTAGGGTGTATGGGTGAGACGAAGGGTGAGAAGTGCCAAGTTTACAATGGTCCGGCCATGTTTCATAAATAGGGGGTGGTTTACATGAAAAATGGATGAACCTGCCACCCAGACAGTACATCTATATACAGATAAGTGCCTGTGAGTGCCCAAGTGCAGGGAGTGACAGATGTGTGTGATAACAGTTAGGGATCTTGGTAGGCCAGACAGAGATGTGTTCTCAGGGCCCTCTTAAAACTGTGAGGGTTGTGAATGTGCCTGATCGCCCGCGGTAGCATATTCCAGAGAATTGGTGCCACACGTGTGAAATCTTGGAGACGGGCATGGGAGGTTCGGATGATTGATGAGTGTAACCTGATATCAGCAGCAGAGCGGAGAGAGCGGGTCGGGTGGTAGACAGACAAGGGAGGAAATGTAGGGGGGTCAGCGTTGTGGAGAGCTTTAAGAGTCAGAATGCTGAGTTTATACTGTATC
Source organism: Phyllomedusa bahiana (assembly GCA_025379985.1). Lineage (NCBI taxonomy): Eukaryota > Metazoa > Chordata > Amphibia > Anura > Hylidae > Phyllomedusa > Phyllomedusa bahiana. The sequence continues at coordinate 69,546 of JAODAL010020042.1, forward strand.
CTGTACTGAATGGGCAACCAGTGCAGTGACTGACACAGGGTAGAGGCATCAGTATAGCGGCTGGAGAGAAAGATGAGCCTGGCTGCTGCATTCAGGACAGATTGAAGAGGGGAGAGTTTGCAGAGAGGTAGACCGATAAGCAAGGAGTTGCAGTAGTCAAGACGAGAAAGAATAAGAGCAGTAATGAGAGTTTGAGTTGTTTCCACGGTGACCAATCAGAATCAACAGCGGGACAGTTCAAAATACAGTAAAAATGCAGAAAAGAGCTGATTGGTTAATGCGGCGGGGGCTTGGCTATCCCAGCCAATCAGAGCGCGAGCTACTTCTCCCATTACAGTCTATGGAGAGATGGGCGCAATGCAATCTCGGCGCTCAGCGCCGTGCGGCATGGAGTATGAATAAAAAAATAATTTTTTGAAGTGTAAAACATTATCAGATAAAGCGCTGAAACCTTCTTTAAAAATAAAGCACTTAAATCCCTAACAACGCGTTTGTCGCCGAGACCGGCGCTACATAAGGAATTGCAATAGAGAGAATTGACGGGAAATACAGTAATTCAAATTGTTGAAGCACTTCTCATTGGTCGGCAGAAGCCAGCCAATCAGAATAGGAGCGACAGTGTCCCATTATAACCTATGGAGAAATATAGACCAATCAAAATCCAAGGCGGGACAGTTCAAAATACAGAAAAGAGCTGATTGGCTGAGCTAGCGGGGGCTTGGCTATCCCAGCCAATCAGATCGTGAGCTACTTCTCCCATTGTAGTCTATGGAGAGAGCGGCGCACTGAATAACTTCTTTATTTTCGTTATCCAAGGATCAATAGTATGGGTGCAACGAAAATAAAGAAATAAACATGATTTTATTGATATTTTTTTTGTCTTTACCCCCCTTTTTTATTAA